>JAGKTI010013449.1:8669-23018 GCA_018397915.1 Birgus latro
AAAATGCGATTACCACCCTATAAGCCTAACGCCAGTACTATGCAAATAATAATAATAATAATAATAATAATAATAATAATAATAAAAGAAAGTTACCGTGCTCCTTAGTAAGCACAATTTTATAACAGGTAATCAGCACGAGTTTCGTAATGACAGATCATGCCTTACGAATTTGCTTCAATTTTTAACTAACATAACTGGGACGCAAAAATACCGTCGGATGTCATCTACCTACATCTCCAGAAAGTGTTTGATAAGGTCCACGATCTAAGAGTACTAGAAAAACATAAGTGAAGTTCGTTAAGGGTCATTTCTTGGACCAGTTCGTTTTCGCTCTAAATCAGTGCTCTAGAAAATGGACTCGTTTCGAAGGAAGCAAAATTTTCAGATGACACGAAGATTGAAGACAAAGTAATTGCAAGCTCAGAGTAAGAATCCATGAAAACCGTCATGGATAACTTAATTACTTTGAGTAAGAAATGGCAGATGGTTTTGATACAGTCATTTGTAAGATAATGCACTTTGGCGACAACAAAAATTATACACAAATATCGCATGTTCGATACCCCACTGAAGGAAGTAAAGAACGAAAAGAACATAGCATGTTATAATCAGAAACGACCTCAAAAAATTAAGGCAGTGCATACCAGCCAGTAACAAGGCAAGCTTCATCGCAAAGACAATATATATCCACCGAGCTTTGTACTTTATTAGTTAGACCAGATCAAGAATACTGTGTGCAGCAATGATTCCCGAATGTTATTATGGACGACGCCAAGCTGGAGTGACAGCAACGCAGAGCCATGATAGTGATCCCATCGCTGCGCAATTTACCCTACAAAGACCCGACTAAAGAAACTGAATATGTTTTGTAAAGCGGCGACATAGTGGACATCTAATACAAGTATTTAAAATTCTTAACAAATCTGACTATGTTAGATACGATTATTTGTTCGAAATATAGGGTGGTATTGTGAAAAGAAACATAGGCAACGCTACGCTGTTGCAACTCTCCGTCTGACCAAGCACATCCTCCCGACCCACCTGACGTTGTACCCCATACCGCAAACTTGGGGATGACCCCCCTGATGAAATGAGGCATGTTATAGGTTTTGGTTTCATGTCGATATGACAAATTTGAAAGGAGTTATGGCGATTTTTTTTCTTTATACATTTTTTGGGGCCTACAGCCTGGGCCTTGGCCCAATTTGGCCCAAAATTTAATCAGGTGGTCAGGATGTTATAGTCAATCATCCCTGTGATTTTAGTCAAAATCGCACCGGTAGTTTTCGCGAAAAGTTGTTAACAAACAGACAGAGAGACAGAAGGACAAACAGACAAACCCATTCCCAAGCCCCTCCGGGACGGGGACGGATAATGAAAGGGCATTTAGATTTTTTTATTGCCAAGATGCATTCAGTGTAATTCTGAAAGGATTCACCCCTCCAAGTTCACTCACTTTTCCAAAGTGCTGGATCCGTCTCTGCTCCGGCCCTGTTCTACACCATTTCCATTGCACTTCTTGACTATATCACCATACTCTAGTTTAACTTTATTTTCTTGCTATCATTCAGTATTCAGTATTTAAGAAGGCAGTTTTGGGCCAAGTTAAAGTAAAACGTTTATAGTTACCACTCTCCCCTCCCCCAGGATTTCTGTGCGAGATGGTGGTGAAGAGGGACTCCTTCATGTGGTGGCGCTGATATAACCAGGCGGCTAGACTGCCCGGATATACAGGCCTCCCTCAATCCCCACCCTATCCACGAACGGGAAGATGGTAGACTGCTTCAGGAGGATAAGTTCATCCTGCAGTCCACCGTGTTTACGTTCAGACGAGTGAGGGGCTGCAACTACTACTGCTACTGCTGCTGCTGCTGCTGCTACTACTTCTACTACTACTACTACTACTAGTATGTAGTAGTAGTAGCAGTAGTAGTAGTACTACTACTACTACTCGTACTTCTACTACTACTACTGATAATAATATTACTTCAACTACTACTACTACTATAACTATTACTACTACTACTACTGCTACTATTACTAGTGCTACTACTGCTGCTACTACTACTACAGGGGAATTTTACAATGCATTTATTTCAAACTGCTTACAGACAATATACTGCAATGGCTCACCAGATGTGGATGTTTTTTTGGTATATGTAAAACAAAATGTTATGGCCTACCGTATATGCTGATGACCTAGCGTTCTATCTACCTATGTAGATAGGCTGCTTACCCCAAATAAAGGGTGGTAGCCGAGACAGGAGGACACACTCCCACTTTACTCATCCACACACACACATTTATTAGTATCTTAGCCCCTAGGAGAGAAGGGACAGATCCTCACCACACCACACTGCATGAGGGTCAACTGAGCAGTGCAATCAACATCTACAGCAGGGCCCGACAGCAGAGCTGGTTTACCCCTGCCACATCATAATGGACCCATCCTCTTACCTGCACCCAACCTGATTAGCTGATCAGACCAAATGCGGGAGAATATTCCCTCAGAGCCACGTAACAAAATATTCATTCACAATTTCTTTCCAGTCATTCCTATCACGCGCAGCCAATCTTCCTTGCTCTACAGACATCCTTCATCTAATACTCTCTTCAAACTGTCCATCCATCCTATTCATGGTCTTCCTCTCAGCCTTACACCTCTCCTGGCGTTATTAGGAAATAAGCCACCAGCCGGGCCGAGTGTGTAGCCTACTATGGTAAGTTGGGTTTTTGTTTGCTGACTGATTGCTTATTTGTGTTGTTGGCAGGTGCTGTTTTGGGGGCATCTGTGCCTGTGTGCGTGGTGAGTCAGCTTCCCTGCCTCATTTCCCTGGCCTCCGAGGGAGTGTTTTGGCTAAAACTGAGGTTTGGGGGGTCCTCGTTAGCATCTTGTAGTGTGTTGGGGGCCCTCGTCAGCATCTTATGTGTTGGGGGTCCTCGTCAGCATCTTGTGGTGTGTTGGGGGTCCTCGTCAGCAGCTTCTGGTGTGCTGGGGGTCCTCGTCTGCAACTTCTGGTGTGTTGGGGGGCCTTGTCAGCATCTTGTGGTGTGTTGGGGGCCTTGTCAGCATCTTGTGGTGTTTTGGGGGCCTCGTCAGCATCTTGTGGTGTGTCGGGGAGATTCATCAGCATTTGTAGTGTGTTGGGGGGCCTCGTGAGCATCTTGTGGTGTGTTGGGGGGCCTTGTCAACATCTTGTGCTGTACTGGGGGGCCTCGTGAGCATCTTGTGTTGTGTTGGGNGAAAGTGAAAACATAAAATCGTTCACACGGTCATGGGGCGTGTATAACAGCTAATTGAAGAATAAATCACCTGTATGTACACACACTCAAAAAACTATCGTTACACCTTCTGTGCGATACAAACTGACACCACAATTGAAACGTTTGATAACAGCCTTGCTCCAACCCTGCTGAGACAGCTGGATAGTTCAGTATGAAATTCATCGGATCCCCTTGTAACGATACTTCTTTGAGTGTGTGTACGAGTACACCATCAATACGGCTGGTCATGGTACACTATAGAGTTGGAGGTGAGAGTGAAAAGGAAGGCACTAAATAGTCACAAACGCCTTTAAATACGGTCTCAGATCCAAAAAGTAGTTTCCCTATAGACTGTAAAGAGTAAAAATAGGGTTTGTTGATGAATGCTAATGAAGTACAGCACAACAGTTTACAGATTCAAATGTAAATTCGCTCCAAAATATGCCTGAAAAACGTTTCTTCATAACCTACACGAATTTAGCCATTTCTTGATTAAAAAAAACCTTAGTTGTTATCTGACTTCAATCCTTTTAAGTTTTGATAGTCGGCGGTGAAGTAGGATGTCTTCGTGTGATGGCACTCCCATCCATATAAAAGGTGGAGGGACGATATGGAGAAACCCCCACCCTATAAAAGGGTGGATTAACGATATGGAGAAACCCCCACCCCATAAAAAAGTGGAGGGACGATATGGAGAAACCCCCACTCCATAAAAAGGTGGGGGGACGATATGGAGAAACTATCTATCTATCTATTACCAGACGCCTCAATCCCGCACGGGGTGGCCACAAACAAATAGCCTCCATGTCGCTCTGTCCCCCGCCATTTCACCATCCCGCTCCCAACTCACACACCCCTCTCTCATGTACCTCTCCACTCCATCCCTCCATCTCATCCTCGGCCTCCTCCTCCCTCTCGCCCCCTCCACCTCACTCACATACACTCACTCTCCTCGTCAGTCTTTCACTCTCCATCCTCTCCACATGCCCAAACCACCTTAACGTGTTTCTCCTAACGCTTCCTATCACGTCCACAACCACATCACAACGCTCCTTCACTTCCTCATTTGTTAGTCTGTCTCTCCATGTGACTCCACATGCTCCTCTCAAATAACTCATTTTCCACTGCTCTCACTCTTGACTTCTGTCCCTCCAACAGGGTCCAAGCTTCACTTCCATATGTCAGAGTTGGTATCACAGTACTGGGGGAGGCGGTGGCTGAATCGGTAGAGAGGCGGCCTGCAGCCCTAATGGACCCAGGATCGACTCCCGGCTAGGGCAGGGAACAGTTTAAGGATTTGAATTTCCTAAAAGCAGACTTTCGTGATCTACCAGATGACCCGCCGACATGTCGGAAAAATACCCCGCTAATACCAATACACCAATCCTGTATGAGACAGCCCTAGCATGTATTCAATATGGATGGCTTGTGTTAGGGCTGAAGTGGTGATATGTGTGTGGAAGTGTAGGAGGACTACTGGGCCTTGGAAAAGGTCACTGCCCCCGAGAAATAGGCCCTGAAGCCCTTGCCCGGAGTCGGACACGTAAAAAAAAAAATGTAACAAATTTTTCACTTCCATGCTCACCTCCCTGTTTCTTATCATTGCTTTCAACGAACAAGCAACCTTCCTTCCCTGCTGCACCCTTTCAAGCACTTCACCCTCCAGACTTCCAGCCTTACTCATCACACTACCCAAGTACTTAAATGCACTCACATTCTCCATATCCTCCCCATCCAATCTCACTGTACATCCACTGGCTTCACTTCTCTCGAAGACCATCACTTTACTCTTCCCTACATTCACCTTTAGATTCCGTTTCTTACACATTTTCCCAAACTCATCTACCAAGCCTTGCAGCTCCCCTTCATCTTCACTCAACAACACAGTATCATCTGCAAACAACAGTACAGGAGTTTCCACACACTGCCCTCTCTCACTAGGGCCACTCCAACATCCACTGCCCGACCTTGTATCTCTTTTATAACTCCATCCATGTACAGATTGAACAACCATGGAGACATGACACATCCTTGTTTCAATCCAACCTTCAAATGGAAAGATTCACTCAGTTTGCCATCCACACGCACTGCAGCCTTAGCACCCTCATACATACTCTTCCCTGCCTTCAGCAACTTCCCATCCACTTCATATATTCTTAATACCTTCCACAATCCTTGTCTATCCACCCTGTCATATGCTTTCTCCAGATCCATGAAGGCTGCAAACAACTTCTTGCCCTTCTCTAGAAACTTTTCCACTAAGGATCTAAGAATGAATATCTAGTCTACACAACCTCTTCCCTTCCTAAAACCTCCCTGTTCTTCTCCAACTAATTCCTCTGTTATTTCCCTAACCCCTACCCCGTAAAAAGGTGGAGGGACGATATGGAGAAACCCCCACCGCATAAAAAGGTGGAGAGACGATATGGAGAAACCCTCACCCCATAAAAAGGTGGAGGGACGATATGGAGAAACCCCCACCGCATATAAAGGTGGGGGGACGATATGGAGAAACCCCCACCCCATAAAAAGGTGGAGGGACGATGTGGAGAAACCCCCACCCCATAAAAAGGTGGAGGGACGATATGGAGGAAACCCCCACACCATAAAAAGGTGGAGGGACGATATGGAGAAACCCCCACCCCATAAAAAGGTGGGGGGACGATATGGAGAAACCCCCAACCCATAAAAAGGTGGGGGGGGACGTTATGAAGAAACTCCCAGAAGGTGGGCGGGGGACGCATTGGAGCTACCCAGTTTTACAAACGTCCCTCAGTCCCCTACCGATCCCCCAAAAGGAAGATGGTAGACTACAGAAAGGTAGCTTTAGCTTCAATCGACCTTGTTCACTTTCAGATGAGCCTGAGATTGCGGCTACTCCTTTAATATCGGCAGCAACATGAGCGAAGAGTATAGTAGTCGTTTTCGCCTGAGGATCATCTGAAACGTGATCCCAGTGGACTGCAGGCTGAAGTTACCCACCTCCAGTTTTTTAGTATGGAGAAACCCCAACCCCAGAAAAGGTGTGGGGGGACAATATGGAGAAACCCCCATCCCATAAAAAGGTGGGGGGGGGACAATATGAAGAAACTGCAACCTCGTAAAAAGGTGGGGAGACGTTATGGAGAAACCCCCACCCCATAAAAAGGTGGGGGGATAATATGGAGAAACCTCCACCCCATTAAAAGGTGAGGAGACATTATGGAGAAACCCCCACCCCATTAAAAGGTAAGGGAACGTTATGGAGAAACCCCCACCCAATATAAAGGTGGGGGGACGTTATGTTGAAACCTCTACCCCATAAAATGGTGGCGGGGGTGATATTGAGGATCCCGTATTCCACAGGAGGTATGGGGGAGGGGTACAAAGACGCACTAAGGCGAGGTATTCAAAATTAGCCCATTCTTATTGGGTCTCATTTTGATGCTGAACAGCAGCGCGACGTATACCTGAACCACTCTGCCTCGTCTCCATCAATGTCGGGCGTTTGAGGTGAACGTTTTCGGAATCTTGGTGAGATTTTTACGTCGAAAATTTTTATATCGACGCCGAAGGACTTTTGGGGTGGAGGGGAGGCGGGGTCGTCTTAAAAACCCTAAAAATCCTCCAAGACGGATGTGATCTGGGGTGAAGGACTACGTGGTTCTGTACAAACGGGTGGAGAGCTGGAGAGTGGCGAAGATGAAGAATGCCGTCCACCTTCCTGCAATGCACCAACGCCCGACCCAGCCCCAGTAGGTGTATGTGGGAATGTTCCTAATGATCGCGGGCACCTACACCGGCGCCACACCATCACCACAATGGAGAGAACCATCAGCAACACCCCCAACACTATGAAGGGTCCCCCCCCCCCGGCGAGTGGTGGGTCCAACCCTCTTTGGTCAGGAGGCACGTGAGCTGCCTGAAGGTATTGGAGGAGTGAGCCGCGGAAGGTGCTACATGGGTCTAGCGTCTCCTCCAACACCACCAGGTTCCACCAACTCAGGCGGGTGTACCCATCTTTCCAGATGCTGAACCCACGATGCTGTGAGCGCCCATCGGCCGAAAAACACCGAAACCATCATGAGCGTCTCTGGTGGCAGGCAGCGTCTCTGCCTTCCCGCTCCGCCACACCGCTTCGGCCCTCGTCGCCTCCACCGCACAAGCCGCCTGTACGACTGTAATTAGGTAGACCAGGTCTAACTCATGACCCATGACCTACTAAAGTGTTTTATGAGATTTTATTTTTTTCATTACACTCTAAGTCTTGGATGAAAACACATGTCTGTAGCTAAGTCTGGAACGTTTTCCTGAGATAAAGGAGATAAATAGAGAATGACAGTGTGTGTGTGTGTGTGTGTGTGTGTGTGTGTGCTTCACTACTTACTTCATTGCTACCTCACCCCATCCTCAGGTGAAAAAAAATATTGATGATGATGATTATGGTTAATGATAATAATGACGATGATAATAATGATGGTAATAATGATGGTAATAACGATGATAATAATGATGGTAATAATGACGGTAATAATGATGGTAATAATGGTGGTAATAATGCTTGTTAATGATCATAATGATAATTATTATAATGATGATAATGCTAATTAATGATAAATAATGATGATAATGATGGTGACAATGATAACAGTGAAATGGCTGCTATAATAATGATAATGACAGTGCTGTTGAACACAATTTCACTTACATATGTATAACTACTATTTTTTTCCGATTCAGTTTCGGGAGGATATGCAGATTTATATGTAAACTGTGGTAGGTGGGGGTGCTCATCATCCACTCACTCGATGCAGTGCTACTCTTGGGTGACTGTCCTTTCCTCTCTTCCTTCTTTCCTTCCTTCCTCTTTTGTCTTTCTTTCATTCATTCTTTCCTCTTCCTTCTGTCTGAGAGTGATTCTACACTGAGTGACAAGCCAAAAGGTTTCCTGTATATCAGGAAACCATTTATTACGTTGGGTGGTAACCATATAATCAAACTATGGCGTCTGTTCGTTTAGTGGTTAATTAAGGCGCTATAGCCGGATTGAGCCAGTGTAGGTTCATGTCCAAAGAGCTGTTGGGGTTAACTGTTCACGTAATACCACCCAGGGATGAGTGAGGCTGGTCACTCCCATCTTAAATGTCAGGACCAACTTGACTCACCCCTGGCTCCTGCGCTCCTCATGGGGCAACACAGGCTTAGATGATGATGATGATGTGTAAACTGTTAAAATTAACTGAAGATTGACATATTATATATTCTAAATTTGTTTATTATATATACATATATATTCTTTTACTGTACGAGGCGGATGATGAGCGAATAATAAGCTGTTAAATTGCCCGCCACCCAGAGACTCACCTGGCAGTATCATGTGTGTTGTGGGGACAGCTTAGTCCGTGGGTGTAGGTGTGGGTGTCGTTGTGGAAGTAACAAATGAATAAGTGATGCAGGAGCCATTGATAACTGTGACCGTGACGTTTTTGCAACAACAAATGAGAAACCCCTCAGTGGACTGGGAGAAGAACGGTATATATAGACCATCCTGTCTATTCTCCATCAAGTCACCTTCTGTGTTTATATTCACACTTCTCACGAATGGATACGCTACACTAGGAGATGTCTTTAGTGCATACAAAATTACTCGTATAATATTTGGACGAAATTATACTGCAGTAACTTAGTATTAATTCACCAGCACATTTAGCAGCTATATTATGCAGCACTTGGGGAGTGTTCTGTATATATCTGATCTCAAGATTATTGTATTTCTTTCACACATCCTTGCCTTATCTTTGTTTTCATTCTCATAATACTAATTCTGTAGTCTTAATTCTCATCTCCTGTACGTCTCCAGCCACCTTCACACTCACGCAGCTCAGCATCTTTGCGCTTTTCAGTGTCGGCAACATTCAAAGTCTAGTTTTCATTACCTACTTTGCACTTATTTTTCACTTCGACCAGTTGGAATTGTATAACACACACACACACATCTATCTATCTATCTATCTATCTGTCTGTCTGTCTGTCTGTCTCTCTATCTATATATTATGTAATATCTACCTATCAATCTGTCTATTCATAAAATATAAGCCAAAGCTACACACACTTCCGTGTGGCGGATAGGGAAGCGTGTTCCTTCTCGCTAAGGGTACGGGTTCAAAACCTCATCGTGGATAAATGTGGCTGTGATGATATCAATGGGTTGGTCACAATTTAGGCACCTACACCCTGGCACACAACTAAACTACCCCGTATGTTTTGCTTTGAAGTCAGCTATGTAGCAAGAGCAACTGAATATGGATAAGATACAGCAACTCAGTAAAGGAAATTCAGGGAAATATTCTTCCTTCGGGGACAAACTGATTCTAAAGAGAGGATGGTTCAACTTGAATATGCTGAAAATCTTCTCAGTAGTATGTTTGCTTTATATACATTTTTTTTTTTCATTTTTAGCAACTGACAGCGATATTACTCAGTTTTAGAGAACTCTGGCGATGATCAAGTTAGCAGCACTAGCTGTAAGAAGAATTCTCTCTTAATCTTTTCAGTTGGGTCGTGCCTGTCTATCTTTTCTTCCTTCCTGCTCTCTTTTGTTACTCGTACTATAGCGAGACTGTTAAATTCTGCTTTGGTGTGCCATAAGGTAGTGCGAGAGTAAAAAACAGTAGCTATTTAGATTTTCTTATCCATAACTAGGGCATGTTTTATATCTGTAATAGTCTTGCAATCGCTCTGGTTTAGTGATTATCCCACATTTCCCAATCATTAGTCACCTCCTTCAATATTCTGCTCATCACTAACTGTAGTCTAGCAGTAATAATCCTTGACAACAACTGTTCGCACATGTTTAGCTTTTTTTATACACACCTCTCATTTCTCCCCCATCACTCATAATGTCTCATTTTCTTCCCCCTCTTTTCCTGTTTCTCCTCCCCCAGCCCTGCCCCTCGACCCCCTTCAGATAATTATCATCGAAAGGACACACTATAGCCCAGACGCACTCAACCTTTAGCCTTTCTACCTGCCAACTCTCCTTTTTCTTCTCTACAAACATTTAATTTCTCTCCAGCCACCCTCCCCCATCTTCCCTCTTCGTTTCCTACCAAACACTTGTCTTTATTAATTTACCTTTATCTTCCCCATCCAATTCCTCCCACTCGTCCGCCTGCTTCCCTCGATATCTTCACTTATTTTATCCTCTCTCTCCTCCTCCTTCTCCTCCTCCTTCTCCTCCTCCTCCTCCTCCTCCTCATCATCATCATCCTTTCCCTCCTCCCCCCGACCCTCACCCACCACACCAGAGTAACAATCAGCTTTCTTAGTGAGAATTCCAAGGTGAAAAACAATGGAATATTCTTTATAACTCTGTCTGCCACCACCTTAACTCCTACCACCACCTCCAATGCCTGCAACCAACACCCCTGCCACAGCCACCCCTGCCACCACCACGACTACCACCATCACCCCAGCCACCACAACTTCTGAAACCATCACTTCTGCTACCATTATCCCTGCCACCATAATCACTTCCACCATCACCACTGCCAACGCCACGCTTGCCTCCACCACCCCTGCCACAACCACCACTGCTACCACAAGTACTGTCACAACTGCCACAACCACCACTGCCACCACCACCAGTGCTACCAACACCACTGCCACTATTTTCACTGCCACCACCGCCAGTGCCACCAACACCATTGCCACGATCACCCCTGCCACCACAACCGGTGCAACCAGCACCACAACCAAGATCACCACTGCCACCACCACCACCAGTGCTACCGACACCACTGCCACCACTACCACTCCCACCACCACCGGTACTACAGACACCATTGTCACCATCACCCCTACCGCCACCACCAGTGCTACCAACACCATTGCCACCATTATCACTGCCACCACCACCAGTACTACCAGCACCACTGCCACCATCACCCCTGCCACCATCACCACTGTCCCCACCACCACTGCATCACCACCACTGCCACCACCACCACTGCCATCACCACCACTGCCACCACCACCACCACTGCCACCACCACCACTGCCATCACCACCACTGCCACCACCACCACCACTGCCACCACCACCACCACCACAACCACCACCACCACCACCACCACCACCACTACCACCACCACCACCACCACCACCACCACCACCACCACCACCACCACCACCACCACCACCACCACCACCACCACCACCACCACCACCACCACCACCACCACCCCCACCACCACCACCACCACCACCACCACCACCACCACCACCACCACCACCACCACCACCACCACCACCACTGCCACCACCACCACCACTGCCACCACCACCATCACCACTGCCACCACCACCACCACTGCCACCACCACCATCACTACTGCCACCACCACCACCACTGCCACGACAACCATCACCACTGCCACCACCATCACCACTGCCACCACCATCGTTGCCACCATCACGACTGTCATCACTGCCACTGCCACCACCACCACTGCCACCACCACAACCACCACTGCCACCACCACCACTGCCACCACCATCACCACTGCCACCACCATCGTTGCCACCATCACGACTGTCATCACTGCCACTGCCACCACCACCACTGCCACCACCATCATTGCCACCATCACCACTGTCACCACCGCCACTGCCACCACCGCCACTGCCACCACCACCCATGAAACCACAACCACCCTCACAACATCATGTTAAACTCATATTACAAGTGGGTGGTGGTGTAAGAAAGGGAAGTGAATGATAATGTGAAGAAGTAAGTATGGCTGTGGGTGAGAAGAGACATGCATATGAAGTGTGGTTGCAGAGGAAGGATGAGGTGTCATATGAGAGGTATAAGGAAAAGAGGAACAGGGCAAGAAGGGCTGTGCGTGATGCTACAGTGGCAGCAGATGAGAGGTGGGATAGGCGGATGACTGAGAATTTTCAAGAGAATAAGAAAATGTTTTGGAAGGAGGTGAAAAGGGTGCGAAAGGGAGAGTCTGGGAAGGAAGAGCGAGTAAAAGCAGAGGATGGAAGGATGTTAACTGAGATGGATGCAGTAAGGAAGAGATGGGCGGAGTATTTTGAAAGATTGTTAAACGTAGAGGAGGAAAGGGAGGCTGAGGTTGTGGCAGATGGAAGGGTGCAAGAAATGGATGTGTTGGGAGAGTTGAATCAATCTTTGATCACGATGGAGGAAGTGCAATAGGCAGTAAAGCAGATGAAAACAGGGAAAGCTGCAGGTATGGATGGGTGTGCTGTGGAATGCCTGAAATGTGGTGGAGCGACTATTGTTGACTGGTTAGTAAGATTGTTGAATGTGTGCTTTGTGCAAGGTATGGTGCCAGTTGACTGGACAAGTGCTTGTGTTGTCCCATTGTATAAAGGTAAGGGTGATAAGTATGAATGTACTAGTTTTAGAGGTATAAGTCTGTTGAGTGTGGTAGGTAAGGTGTATGGTAGAGTGTTAATTAAGAGAGTTAGAGAGGGTACAGAGGGAGTGATTGGTGATGAGCAGTGTGGCTTTAGGAGAGGGAGGGGATGTGTGGATCAGGTGTTTGCTGTGAGACAGGTGTGTGAAAAGTATTTAGTGAAAGGTAAGGATGTGTTTTGGGCGTTCATGGATTTAGAGAAAGCATATGATAGAATTGATAGGGAGGCTTTGTGGATTGTTTTAAGACTGAATGGGCTTAATGGCAGGTTACTAAAAGGAGTGAAAAGTTTTTATGTAAATAGTAGAGCGTGTGTAAGAGTGGGAAATACTGTGAGTGATTGGTTTCCCGTGAGAGTGGGGCTGCGGCAGGGATGAGTGATGTCACCTTGGTTGTTTAATATTTATATGGATGGTGTTGTAAGGGAGGTGAATGCAAGAGTGTTAGGTGGAGGACTGGGTCTAGTGAATGTTGATGGTAGTGAGTGGAATCTGAAGTAGCTGCTGTTTGCAGATGATACTGCACTGGTGGCTGATTCAGAGGAGAGATTGAGACAGTTGGTAGAGGAGTTTGGAAGGGTGTGTGAATGGAGGAAATTGAAAATAAATGAGAATTTTCAAAATATTTCATCATTCTTACATTCAATTTGATTCTGTCACTGCATCTTCACTTTCACAAAGTTACTCTACTCACAACTCCCACACGCCCTGCTTCTCACAACAGTGCGTCAAAGTAACATTACATCACAACATTTACATCACAACACAAATCCACATAACAATCATAAAATCATTCCCACAACACAAAGCCACATCATCTTCAGTAACATCGAGTTTCTCACATCATGTATGCTTCCTACGATAACACCACTGCACCTGTGCCTGCCCTAAGCTGCATAAAATCGTCTGGCAACAGCAGCAGTAAAGGAATATAAACTGTCACTGCAACATATCCATGAAGAAGAAGAAACTGGGCTGGAAGTAATATGGATAAATATTCGTTTCAGATGTGCATAAAAATTTAGATATGGAATAATAACTTTGCCAATTAGACATAAATAAAACGACTCTGCATGAGCAACCTAGAATTAGATTCTGTTTTGTTTTATAAGTATTTCTTTTTTTATAGAAGTCTAGTTTCCGCCAAGCAGTTGGATTCTGCTTAGGAAAGACCATCATGGTAAAAGGGATACAAGTAATTGATATTAATCTATTCATTCCCTGGATGTTTCAATTTTACTCCCACCACAAAACAGTTTTAATTGGTTAGGGAAAGACATTTACACTGAAGGGGTTAATTACCTACTACTAGACAAATGCAGGTACATTACATTATAACGGCAACTAAAAGACACAATAGTCGTACTGCTACTACTACTACTACTACTAAGAAGAAGAAGAAGAAGAAGCAGCAGTATGTCAGGGGGAAAATGTAATATTGTATAACAGCTGTATACAACGTATAGCTATGTGTGCTAGGAATGACTATCGAGTAATTTATTACGAGAGAATAGACTCGTGAAATCAAGTGGCGATTTCACTTTTATGCTGGCTTACTTCGCCGATTCTCTAGATTCGAGAATTTATAGACTTTCTCAACAGTACACAGGAGAGACTAAACGCTCAAGTAGGCTGTATTACTGTACTGTTGGCCT
>JAGKTI010013450.1:0-23016 GCA_018397915.1 Birgus latro
TGTTGTTTTGCAACATTGTGCTGCCCCCATCCCCTTTGAATATCACAGTTCCAGCTGGCTGGAGGTTTTATGGGTATGTATTACCTTGTCACACCATCCTCGCCATGCCGCCTAAGTCATATGGTGCGTAGTATATCACCCACCTCGAGCCCCCAGCACGGATTTGTTGCTGCACCACCTTACTGACACTACAGACCAACTTAAAGTTAGATACACTACAGACCAACTTAAAGTTAGATATCTCTCCTTAAAACTTACCATTTGAGGAGACGTCGATTTATTAGACACCTAAGATCTCTAGGCTCAATTTAATCGTACAGAGGTCGTTTATTTTTCCACCTATGAGGATAATATACTTGAATTAATTCTTAAAGACCTTGCAAATTGATACCTCCCACCACAGCCCATGTCACCATTTGGACGCAGCAGTCATGCAACCATACTCTAGGCTCTACGACCCACAACATCCCAGGAATAAAAAGTCAAACACGAACCTATCGAGCACTACGCCAGTCATCCATCCAGCTGTTTGGAGAATGAATTACTCATTATCCTTGGATAGAAGTTACGACAATTAACGATGTTGAACAGAAGTGGCAAAATTACCATTCATCCCTTACCACCGTCTCCCATCACATCTTCCCGGAGAAGACCCTTACGATCCACACCAATGATGTTCCCTGAATCATGCCATGCATCAAATGACCCATGCACCAACCTAACCAAGCATATCAAAACAATAATCTAGTACTCCATTGGTCTTTGCGCAATGCAGTGATCAGTGAAATTAGGCTGACAAAGAAAAGATTCTATCCCTGCATGACAGAAGCACTCGAAAACACTAATGTAAGCCAATGGTATGGAAGGATCAAAGAGATCTGTAGCCTGAACATTCGCTCATGCTCGTTCCCTTGTACCAACAATCTAACCATCCCAGAAGCAGCTGAAGCCATTAACACCCACTTTGCTTCTATCTGCCAGTGCCTCCTCAAACTGGACCCCATCCTTCTCCCTGCCTAACTTCCAGCTTCTGCACTTTCTCCACTCGTCGATTAACTCGAATTTTCTAGAAAGTTGCAAACCAACAAGAACAAGAGATCAGTCACACTCTGGATCTACCAATGAAGCTACTGAGAGAGTTTGCACCAGAACTTTCTAAACCGCTATGCTCCATCATCAATGCTTCCTCTCGGCAGTCCAAATCATCATCCACCTGGACGAAATCCTGCATCACTGCCATTCCCAAAGTTACCAACCCACCCACTTCGACGACTTCCGCCCCATTACTAACACCCAGTCTACCCAGTTTACTTTGTGAGAGCTTTGTTGCTGAACATAGCACCAAACATAGATACACAGCAATTTGGCAACGTGAAGACATCTTCCACCACCACTGCTTTATCAGTCTTCAAGACTTTATTTACACAAGTTTAGAAATGAGAAAAACTTCCATTGCAGCCACTTTCATCGACTTCACAAAGGCAATCGACCTCGTTAACCACATCAGAGTAGTTAACAAAACAATGAAAACGTGCCAGAGCGTGAGTCATTCCCTCGTTTGCCGACCTTTTGAATGACAGAGAACATGCTGTTCGTCACAGGGGAACTTCCAGTCCTTCACCTGCGGTGTGCCTCAGAGGATCAGGATCGGACCAATCAAACATTCGTCACCACAATTTGTTCCCTCCCCCCCGTCCCAACACCACCTCACGCCTTCCCTACCAGCAACAAATTACTGACAGTTAGAGCAAAAACTCATCGTTATAAGAATAGCCCTGTTCCTATCTTTGCCCGAGTGATCAACGAACACTTGCTAACAACTTCCCCACCAATTTTTTGTTCTTATTCTTTGAGTAAGTCTAGTTTTATCACTTACTCTGTAAATCTGGCTGTTACACTTGCTTTGGAGGCAGTGATTGCCTTTTATTAATGTTACTTTTTAACTTTTTTATGCATATTTTCAACCTTAGGGCTGCCTGGCCTTAATAAACCATGAATTATTATTCTATCTATCTATCTATTGCCAGACGCCTCAATCCCGAACGGGGTGGCCACAAACAAATCGCCTCCATGTCACTCTGTCCCCTGCCATTTCACTACCACACTCCCAACTCACACCCCCCTCTCTCATATACCTCTCCACTCCATCCCATTATTATTACTATTATAATTATTATTATCATTATAATAATAATTATTATTATTACATTATTTTTTTTATTATTACACACACATACACACACGCTGAAACACACAGCCCACACACACGGCTGGCAAAGCAATAGCCCACCGTACTACATGGTGGTGCATAAGTGTAATAAAATTGTCAGGAAATGGCAAGGTTGAAATAAAAATTGTCTTCACATTTAATGAATTAAGTGTTCGCACCTGACCCTCTGCTGTACATATTACATCTTCCCATCAATCACCATTTAAAAAAAATATAAATAATGTCTGTGTGGCTGACCGAACCATTCTTGATGTGACCAGACCTGATTTGAACAAATTTGATCTAACTTGAATTGATTAAACCAGACATGACCTGTCCTTACCTGATATGACATGTCATCAGTTGACTTGGCCCGATCTGAGAAGTCTTGATTTGTCCTGGTCTGATCTGACCAGTCTTAATTTGACCTGGTTTGATCTGACCAGGTTTGAATTGACCTGGTTTAATCTGACCAGTTTTGACCTAACTTGACCAGCTGTGATTAGACCTGATATAACCTTACGTGATCTGACCAAATGACCTGATCTTGCCAGCCTTAACTTGACCTTAACATTTTTTACCTGGTTTGACCATGCTCTGTCTGACTTGTCCTGACCATTTTTAACACTTCTGTGGCCATCGGCGTCGGACGACATTTTTTCGTAGCGTGGTCACCGGCGTCAATGCAGCGCGACTTGTGAAAAACTGCAGAAATTTTGGGGAAGTGAACAGACGTCTTCGACGTCTCTACACTACACTCGCACACACTCCATCTGTCAGTTCAGCACTTGCTGCCGTGATGAGTGGACGTCCACTTATCACTCATGGCCATGCCTCCACCCCCTCGTACCGCTGCCCACCTCATGTGCATAGGGGCCTGACCAATGACCAGCCCTGAAATCTGGTCGGAACTGTTCCCCAGGGCTGGGGGGAGTGACAGGGACAGAATTGGCTATGAGCAGGAGCGTGCCAGTAGTGCCTAAGAGTTTAGTGACGAGGAGAGTAACAAGTGGTGTGCAACACCACCCAATGAGGGGGATGATGATGACGATTCTTCTGACAGCAGGGAGTAGCATCGTCAAAGTGTTGTGCCACCACCTAAAATGAAGAGAATGGTGGCAAAACAATTATTTCCTGCAAGAAAGGAGAAGGAGGAAAGGAGAACATTGGAGGAAAAGGTACCGCCAGTGCAGAAGGCAGCCAAACCCACTCCTCCCCCACCACCACCCCTTCCCCCTCAGTGCCCTCTCACCACTTCCCTCCACCTCACGTGCCCTCTCACCACTTCCCTCCGCCTCACGTGCCCTCTCACCATTTCCCTCCAATTCACGTGGCCTCTCACCACTTCCCTGCACCTCAGGGATGGATCCAGAGGGGGGATGGGGGGATGCATCCCTCCCACCGGCCAGAGAGAGAGAGAGAGAGAGATGTTAAGTTTCAAATGCAGAGTATTGGAAGGATAATATGTCATAATCTATTAAACATGTTGCGCTGAAGTATGCTTGTACAAGCAGTTTCTGACTTCTGTTCCAAGATTCTTATACTGAAGTTATTCAAGAACTAAAATGTTTGTGCAATGAACTGAATTTGCCAATACAACCTTTCAGTGGTCTATTCAGTGATTCAGTCATTTTCTTCTTCAATTGACTGAATGTAATCAGAACATTCATGTAATTTAACTAATTTTAGATACACCAGCAGCCCCACAACAAGAAAAAAAAATGTTGAATGATGAAGCAAGATCTACAGGCAGTACACTTGGGTTGCTGACAATATTGGTACCGTATTTAGATTTATTGAATTTACATAAAAATCACAATTACAAGCTGAACATAAATAGAACAGATACTGGGGACTAATCAGGAATTTTCAGGACTGTAATACGTCATGTCAAGTTTTGAGTCGGTTCAGACCCCCCCATCAAAAATGCCTGGATCCACCCCTGCTCCACCTCACATGTCCTCTCACCATCGTGAGATGTTGCACCACCGCATCCTGCACCAGGGACGTCATCATGGGAGCCAAGGATTCAGTCAGCCCCTCTGAGTGCATGTAAGGTTTGTAAAACATCCGCACACTGTGGGAGGTTGCAAAGGCAGTCCAGGCAGCAGCTGGCAGTGCAGGTGCCACCTTTCCGTGCAGCCTATGCATGGACAGAGACGACAGACTTCAGACCACTGACCTTCACCTTCAACAACACTAACTCAGGTGTTCAGGACATGACAGGACTGACGGTGACCTATTCAGTGCTTAGCTTCTTCTTCTTGTTTTTCGACAAACAACTAATGACAACGGTTGCGAAGGAGACCAACCACATTTTTCACCAGAGTCCAGTAGACCAAACACAGGAAGAGACCTACAGGAAACGGCGTTGGACTGACGTGACAGTGCCAACCTTGTACATGTTCATGACACTGACGCCCTTGTCAAAGAAATATGCGCTTGTTGATTACTAGACAACTGACGGATTGACAAAGGTGGATGCATTCATCAAGCACATGGCTCGAACACGTATCAGAATACCTACGGTTCCTTCATTTCTCTGATAACGCTACCTCGGAACAAACAGACAGTCTGCGTATGATCAGGCCAGTTTTGGAAAACCTCAAAGGTAAACTCAAACGCTATTTTGGGGTTTTTCAAAAGCTTGTGATTGACAAGTTGCTGATGTTGTTCCAGGGCAGTATTTCTTTCAGGCAGTATATCCCATTGAAACGTCATCATTTTGGCATCAAGATATTTGTACTGTTTGATTGTGATATGGGTGTTGTCCTAGATACGATAATACACCAGGGCAACAACTGATACCCTCCATAATGATCGTCTTGGAATATCTGGTGCAGCAGTCAAGAAAATGATGGAAGATTATGTGGGTAAAGGACATATACTCTACACAGAAAATTCGTATACCTCTCCAGAGTTATCAATGCCCCTGCTTTCAAGAGGCATTGGCTCGTGTGGCAGTCAGGCCGAACCGACAGGGGATGCCATGCTTCAGTACAAAGCAAGAAAGAGGCACAGTTCAGTTGCAACACAGCAGTGATCTTGCCCTGCAATGGCGAGACAAGCATGATGTGCACTTGGTATCAACTGTGCACACATGTGCTCTTTTCAACACAGGGAAAAAAGATTGTGACTGGCGAGCGTATTCAAAAGCCAAATGCAACCACAGACCACAGTCGTAACATGCATTTGGTTGATAAAAGCGAAATGCAGATTGGAAGTGGAGTGCATTCGTCATTCTATCAAGTGGTACAAGAAACTCATTTTCCACTTGGTAGATGTGTGCGTTTTGAATATGCATCACTACTACTGCCAGAAAACCAGGAAGACGATCTCTATGCGGAAGTTCGTGCATGATTGTGTGTTCGAGATCTTGCAGAAATACAGTCACCAATAATCAGTGCGGTTCGCGACCAGACTGACAGACTTGCTGCAAAGGACTGGGTTGCATTGCACAATCTAGAGACGATGCTACCACCCAGTGAAGGACAAGGGCCAACGAGAGTGGGCAGAAGTGAACAGGTGTGATGCCATTTGTGTGGAACCACCGAGAGGCGGCAACGTGTGAGGAAGCTCGACCACGTAGCAGTGCCACTCATGCAAGGTGCCTCTCTGTCCTCCCTGTTTCCCTGAGTATCATTTGTTTGCCAAATAATGAGTGAGTGAAGAAAGAAAATGTAAATAGTAACATAATAATGTAAAAGTGACTCTGTACATAATTTGGTTTATGGTTGTGATTGTAACATAATAATGTAAACGTGACTCTGTACATAATTTGGTTTATGGTTGTGATTATATTTGTATAAGAAAGGAATTGCAATAGTGTCAGATAGACGTAAGTGTTTATATAAGTAAGGAAAAGTAAGTCATGAAAAGAGAGTGAGTGTGTTTCCCAGACAATGACTTATCAAAGTTTACCTTTGACCTGCGAAGGAAGGTCAGAGAGGGGTCAATCTTGGCCTGGCCCAACTTCACAACTCAGATCTTGCCCGAGAGATTAGTATTTATTTGATTTTCTTCAGTCTTTTCCGTCCGCCACCATTTCTTTCTTAGTACTTTTATCCTCTTACGTTACTCCTGTATTTGCAGGTGAAATAGTCATATTCAATGCTGAATGCTGTAACTACAGAAATCTACAGGCGCAGCACACCCAAATGCTTTCACCACAACTGACCGTGTTAATCTCCGTCATTATCGTCTTCTGACAGTGTGAAGTTTGCCTAAACACACAAAGCTCAACCCATTTCCTCTACCCTGGCAGAAAATATCATCTTTCTCCTCCCTGCGACACACACACACACACACACACACACACACAACCACCCTGTTTACGATTATAAATACAGATATGCATAAAAAAAAGTGAAAATATATTAAAAATACCTTTGGGGGACTATCTTTACCTATTTGCTCAGGTTGTTGTACTGTTTCGGATCATTTTACATGTTCTTTGCCTTGCATAAGCATTACGCCAAAGTTTTCAGTGGTCACGTGACGTTTTCGTGGAGGGAAAGGTCTCCCTTCCCTTTCTACTAATCAGCTCGTGTGAGGTGCGATTCGCAGGTCATCTCGTATTTCAACCACTGAGCCCTATGGTATGGATAGGATATCTCTGCAGAGAGTGTGTGACTTTGGCCGCCATATTGAAACACTTCACTCGTCGCCTCCACCATGGTAATGCAACCGGAACACTGTTCTTAGCTTGCTGTCTCTGTTTCACTGTTGCTTCCAATAAGCTGTGCAGTGGGCCGTGGCACTATGTTGTTACGTCCCTAGTCTCCACTCTGCCACAGGCTCCAACAGCAGTAGCTCAGTATAGGAAGGACGTTACCCAGTAAGTCGTTCTTCCTATGGTCAGCCTTTAGGTGTACAGCACACAAGATCAGCTGAGGCGAAAATAAACACTGGCTGCTTAAAGTTCACTGTCTTTATTTTCCAAATAATTCCACTCAATGCTTGCTAACTTCACTTCAATGTTCTCACACGCACTGAAGCTATACGAACTTTACTAACTGCTGTTACACTCAGTACTAGACAATACTTCACTATTTTCACAGGTACAGTTGATACACTTCACTAACACTTCACTGTTTGCCAACACTTTACTGTTTTTACACTTAATGCTTGACAACACTTCACTGTTTTCACAAGAACCGAAAATATACGAACTTCCACAACACTTTTTTGTTTGCCAACAACGCTTCACTACTTTCACAAATACCGAAAATATACACACTTCACTGACACTGCACCAGCTAAACTTCACTCAAACTGACTGAGGCCCGACAGAACCTGCTACTGTCTCATCCGTCATCCTTATATTACCTTGCATTATTCGGGAAAGATCTACTTCTCCAATATTCTGAAACGTGCTTTTCCTAACCTGCCCCTAGCAACACAGTTACCAAAAAAGAGACATCAAAACATGCTGAAGTTTTCTTACATTACATAACACTCTAAATCATTTACCAAACTTGAATAAAATTACATAATTCAACGAACAATCACGTAAAACATTATAGAGAAAAAGAGCAAAAAAGTAATGCATAACTTACGAAACAACTATGCTGGCAAACAGCAGGCAAACTGGCAGCTCTGACTCGTACCGATACCGGAACCAGTCTACCGTACAGAAAACACCGAGGGGAGTCTCGAACACCTAACTGGCAAATGCCGCTACCTAAGAATATTTTAGCTGTACAGTTGACCATGGCACCATATTTTCCGGATTCATTGGTTGATTTCACAAGGCGTGGGCATAAGGTGTAGTGGATAAACATCTTCAGTGCAGCCCTGGGCCCCTGGTGGCGGGTACACAAACTGTGCGGCACTACCCATGAGAAAGCCCTTCCATATGACAGAGCTCAGTGATTTCAACCCTCACTGTCCAGCCTGCACACTCGAGGGATGACGTTTTTATCATTTAGGTCCAGAAATAAAAACTCTCGCCTCCCTTTTCCAATATACTGTACACCACCACCTAGACTACAAAAATAAGTTGATAATACAATTAACATGATAAACCAAAAAATGCAAAATAAATTCATAATAATTATTCTTTGCTGAAACCTCGTATACTGTATTATGTAATGAAATACTTCGAAATACACATGTCTAGTCATTTCACACCATTTCAGCACCATTGACATTTTTTTTTTTTTTTACACTGAGATGTTGCATCACGGCAATGCCTACGTGTGACCGATATCATCTGCCTTAATTTGGGAAACTTCTGCGTTCCATTGCACAGCTCAGGATGGATCTAGGATGTTTAAGATTGCACACTGCCAGGTGCATCTGACGTTCCTCTACAATTTAGAAAGAAAAAAAAAATCGATTTTCTAAACCTGAAAAATCGGCCCCATGGTCGGCCTGTTGGTCCTGAAGAATTCTGGCAGCACGGCAACATGACCTAACTCAACCAGACATGACCTGACATTAGTAACCTGACCTAACCTAACTTGACCTGACCTGACATTAGTAACCTGACTTAACCTAACCAGACATGACCTGACATTAGTATCCTGACCTAACCTAACCAGACATGACCTGACATTAGTAATCTGACCTAACCTAACCAGACATGACCTGACATTAGTAACCTGACCTAACCTGACCAGACATGACGACATTAGTAACCTGACCTGACCATTCTTGACCTAACTTAACCTTACCTGACATTATTTATCATCTCTTTAGTCATTCTTGACTTTGGCTATATTTGACCTGACTTCACCATTCCTGACCTGACCTTTCTTGAACTAATTGCATTGTTCCATTCTTGACCCAGCCTGACCTGACCATACTTAATCTGATTTGGCCATCTTGGGCCTGACAACCATGCTTGACCTGACTACATGTTCATTACTTGACAATTGTTGAAGTAAGCAGATCAAATTTGCTACCTAACCTGACCCGACCAATTTCTGTCTGACATCAGGACAATACTTGTCTTATCCGGACACATCTTGATCTAACCTGATCTAATCATTCACGACACTGGAACCATTCTTGGCCTGACCTGACCATTTTCTACCTAACCTGATTTCCCCATTCTCAACATAAACAGGTCATCCTTTACCTAAACTGACCTGACAACAATTGACTTGAACATTGTTGACCTGACCTTGTCATTTTCAATCTGACCTGATCATTCTTAACCTATCTGATTTGACCTGGTCATTCTTAACCTAACCTGGCCTGATCATTCTGAACCTAACCTGACCTGATCATTCATAGCCAAACTCGACCTGATCATTTTTAACCTAACCCGACGTGATCATTCTTAACCTAACCCGACATGATCATCCCAACCTGACCTGATCATTCGTAACCTAACCCGACGTGATCATCCTAACCTGACCTGATCATTCTTAACCTAACCTGACCTGATCATTCTTAACGTAACCTGACCTGATCATCCTAACCTGACCTGATCATTCTTAACGTAACCCGTCCTGATCATCTAACCTGACCTGATCATTCTTAACGTAACCCGACTTGATCATCCTAACCTGACCTGATCATTCTTAACCTAACCCGACCTGATCATCTAACCTGACCTGATCATTCTTAACCTAACCCGACCTGATCGTCCTAACCTGACCTGATCATTCTTAACCTAACCTGACCTGATCATTCTTAACTTAACCTGACCTGATCATTCTTAACCTAACCCGACCTAATCATTCTTAACCTAACCTGGCCTAATCAATTTTAAGCTAACCTAGTTTGGCCATTATTCACCTGGCACCATCTGACCATTTTTGACCCTACAGCTATTCTTGACCCAACCAATTTTGACTTCTCTCAACCTGACCATACTTGACCACTCTTCACACAACCTGACCATACTTAGACCCTTTACTGCAATGATTTTTCTGTCATCTAGATAATCTTGCCTGTCTGTGGCTGAGAGAAAAACATGAAGTTCTTAATTTTCTGCATAAGCGCTAATGGCGACAGTTTTTTACAGTATTGGTGCATAAGCTTCTCTTCGACATTGTAAAAATGTCTGTCGTTTGCCATAATAAAATGAAATGTAGATATCTGGCAGCCACACTGTTAACCTGACCCCTCTACCTTGACTTTACCTGGTGGTGTAGTTACGGCACTCACTCCCTGGCGGGTCATCCTTCCACGGAGACCAAGTTTTCCTGCTGGGGTCCAGGGGAAGGTGGCCTGACTCTGGAAAGTTGAGGAAGAACAAAAACGATAACTGTAAAAGATGCAAGATAAAGAAACTGGTCAAAAAGAAGTGAAGAGATGGTGATCATTTACAACAGCTTTGTTTTAATAAGACATGATCGGGCTCTGTATCACTTTTTTTTCTTGCGTGTGTGTGTGTGTGTGTATGTGTGTGTGTGTGTGTGTTTTAGAGAGAGGAAGGGGAGTATACCAAAAAAAAAAAAATGAAAGATACAGTCTTTACAAGATTTCATGTCCACAACAACGAGAAGCATATATGTCAGAACATACATGCTTTCGTCGTGATGTCTCTTTTTATGCAGTAAGGCAGCCAAATGAGGAGGGTAGAGAATATTTGGAATACACAGAAAAAAAAACCCTACTTCGGTATCCCTTGTGTGATAATAGTAACCCAAGGCTAGAACATAGACCAGTTGGATAGATCACCGACCTGCAGTATGCCTCTGGTAGCATTATGTGGTTGAAAAAACTTTACAGTTGCCTTCCGGGGGTGGATGGGCACAGCCCATGACCTTCAGACTGATCATGGTTTTCAGGGACAAAAAAGAAAAAAAAATGAAAATGATTATCCGTCACTGAATCAACGACTGAAAAGTAGTTATTACATTAAAGTATCCTGCGCTGAGAAGCACAGTTTATGTCAAATAACTTTCTATAAAAACAGAAAGTTTATTTCTAATATCAGAAAT
Organism: Birgus latro; assembly: GCA_018397915.1. Taxonomy (NCBI): domain Eukaryota; kingdom Metazoa; phylum Arthropoda; class Malacostraca; order Decapoda; family Coenobitidae; genus Birgus; species Birgus latro. The sequence goes on from JAGKTI010013450.1 coordinate 11,110, forward strand.
ATTTTAACATAAGATGAAATATAAATTCAAAGGACCCTTATCATGAACTTTTCACCTCTTGGAGTCTGTTATATGAAGTGAAATATATTTGTTCCATTTTGTCATCGTGGCCAAAGTAAAAAACGAACGAAATTTTGAGAATTTTTTAGATAACCACATTTTTCTTTTTTTTACTATGAAAGATGTGCGTTCAAGTGTGTGTGCATTAAACGCAAAACGTATTAGTAAACAAATAGAAGATGCCTTCATAGTGATTTCAAACTTGCTGACAAAGTTGACACAGTTGCCAGAGATTTGTGAGCAATTATCTACCCCCCTCATTTTTTTTTTTTTTTGCTTGTACTATCGCATCGACATTGATTGTGCTGACATCTTTTGTAAGCATTTGTTCTGTCAGCAAATATTTGCTTTTTATTTATTTATTTTTATTTTTTAATCTTAGACCTGAAGCGGCGTAAAGGTACTGTTAATGTGTGGGAGAGCAGCTTCAAACGGTATTTGTCATGGCTCAACACTTACCTCCTCATCTAAACCTATCGTTCTCAATTTACCAAACAAACTGTGAACTCACCCAATGTCTGGTTGATGGTCCCGTGTAGAATCCCTCTCAGCTTCTCCACATCTGAAGCATTACAAGTAGGCTTATTAAGAAGCACAGCACAGATAACCATTGAAACTTTACGCATGTCACTCTAGTAAATCTTGTTGCTGGAATACTACTGGCAACAATAAAGCAAGGACTAGTTAGTACAGCAGTAGATCCTCGTCCTCACAAGCAACGTAGATTAAAATAAAAGTAATACTAAGCATATCAGAGTAAAAGAAAAAAAAATGTACGACTGAAATTCTTACTGAAGTATGTAACCACAGTCTTATGTATCAACAGTTAAATGCAAATGAAGATGAATGAAGTTTTTGCGCCATATCTTGTAGAAATTGCCTAAAACCTGTACGGCACAAGGAGGAGGAGGAGGTGGATGATGTACAGGAAGTTAGAGGGGAGGCCACAACTGCCAAAGAAGTTAACACATTCAGCGCGATTTTCATTTATGTAATATTCTTGCTACTACCAAGCCATTTTAATCAACCTACGAGAGTACCCCTATAGTGAAGCGGTTAATGAAGGCAATTGCCAACGTTTCAGTTAGAAAAATCACTTCTAAACAGAATAAACTTCTCTGGAGATGTAGGCCGATATTCTAGGCGTGGAAGGTTTGTTGGAAAATGAGCCATACACTGATTTAGCAAATCTCTTTTGGTCGTTTTAGATAAACGAGTCACCGCTCACAGTATATCTGATCTTCATTTCAGGAGACCTGGAAACTGTGTTGATATTTACATCTGCTCTCGCGATACGAGAGCTGTCCCGACCATAAGAGAGCTAAAGATTGTGAGCAGAACAACTTAATGTGTACTGTGGGTGTGCATGTAGTGTTGAAGATGGAAAGTGGTGGACGTAAACCGACATCGAGAGATGTGGAAAAGATGATGAAAATGCAGATTTGCGATTGATGTACAACAGACAGAGATTTAAAATGATGTATAAATATGCAGACTGAGGTAATCTGATGCACAAAACTGCAGAAACATAAAACCTGTAGAAATAGGTAGATTTACGAAGAAAGGTGTTGATCATTGTAGAAAAATAAAGACAAAACGTTTAAACCGTTCAGTCCGACGACATCTCTCTGCTTATTCCTGCTGACTTTAGACAGTTTCTCTCAGGTTTGGAGATACTTTCACAACTACAAAAGTTACATATAGGCTCGTGCTCTCGTCGGTTAAGGAAGCTCCGTAACACCACTTCAATTTTTTTGTTTTTTGCTAATTACACCTTGCCATCCTCTCTGTCTTCCTTAAATCATTCTAACATAGCCATACTCTGGATAAATAACGTACAAAACGATATTAGCCAAACGTATCCAAAAATAAATCGGTCAGGAATGAGGTGTTACGGAGCTTTCTTAACAGTCTAGAATACGAGCCACAGGGCGGTATTCAGGTGTGGTCAGGAAGATTACTAACACCTTTTCCTTTGTGGTATATTTCTGAAGCTGCTCTGATGGTATATTCTTGTGTTAATCATGCAATCTATATCGATGTTAAACAGATGTAAGAAGCAAAAAAGATATTAATGGATAGTCTGGAAAATAAAACACCAAAGGAAAAAGTGCTAGGGAGCCTCCTTAACCGACAAGTCTACCTGTCATACACTTCATTAACCCCTTCTCTACCAGGGGAGGGGGTTACAAAGCGAAATACAGTAGCCTGACGATAGCTTGAGCCTAATGGAAAAATACATCCTCAGGTTCATGGGGTTAATCACTTAACTCTGATGATAAAATTATATCCCAGCAAGGTACAGTACTTGCTCAGTGTGTGTGTGTGTATGTGTGTGTTAGAGAGAGAGAGAGGGGGGGGTGGAGCAAATTAACTAAGGAGATTTTATCTGATTTCAACCAGACTTGGTGGACGGTTGAGGGTCTTTCCGGATTGATTTATTGTTTCTGATAACAATAGGTCGACGGTTAGATTTATCTGGCAAGGTCATCGTAAACAGTTTGGATCTGAGTGAAGTCAAACCAGGCGGAAAGGTTGGCGATGGTGGGGTTTGATTTTCAGAACAATCAGTTAAATGATAAAACTAGAGCTCTGTAGCTCTCCTATGGACAGTCATTAGTCTCCATCTACTGTTTCTTAGTGACCTTGACCCCATTGGAGAGGTTTCGAATGTTTTTCTGTCAGCAATGGTCCATGCCAGGACACAATCTGGACCCCGCAGATTCCTTGTACAGTCTCCAGGTCTCCTGGATTCGTCGCGAGACTCCAAGGCCATAATAATAATAATGAATTACCTACTTTTAATGAGTACCCTCACCATGTGCAATGTAAGGTATGTGTAATAGAAACAAGGTCTGAAGACCCTAAGGTACCTTCTTGTGTGACGTCAACAAGGGATCTGAAGACAAGGGTGCTGAAGAACGCAAGTGTCTGCTACTGTTTCTTACAATGACCTTGACCACGTTGCGGAGATGGATTTTTGTTTTTCTATCAGCAATAGCCCATGCCAGGACACATGACCTGGGCCCTTCATATTCATTGCGCAGTTTCCGGTTCGCCTGGAATCGTTGCGAGACTCTAAGGCAAGAATAATAATAATAATAATATCAGCGAGAACAATAGTCTACACCTACATAGTAGATGGAGACTATTTGTTTCTGGGGAAGGTAAAAATCTTCGACCGACTTCTTAACTCCAGTAGTTTTTATTCAATTTAGGTCAAACTTGATGAATGGGTTCATAATTAAGCAAGGATGAAGATATTCGATTTGGAGAACAAGAAGGTCAAAGGTCAAGGTCACAGGGTAAAGTCCGTTCACGCGAGTAATTCGATTTCACATGGTAAAGTCAAACATTAGGTCCTTTAACGATTCTTGGACTCTCTAAGTCCATCACCTTCTTATACGTCTGTTCTTTCTTCCTCCAGACGATTTTATTAACCTCAGGAAAGATCTCCTCAAGGGGTTAGTAAAGGCTTTAAGGCCAGGAGCATTAGCTCAAATTCGAATGGAATCTGGGAAAAATTCGAGAAAGCTGATTTTCTCAGGAAAGGTACTTGGAAGCATGATAAGTCGAAATCCACATCCACATGAACTTGCCGTGTGGGACGGAAATCCGAGATGGCCGCCAACGGCATGGGGTGCTTACGTGTATATAGCTTTGGAACCAGAAGTCACAAATGGTCATGTAATACTTTTTTTCAAGAGTTTGGGAGTATTAAAATATCATTTTTACTTTTATTTCAATGATTTATTGAAGTATGCTCTAGAAATGATCGAGGTAATATACTATTTTAAACAAAGTGGTAAATTCAGGACATTTAATGTCAACAACCAGCACTAACTTTTGCCAGCAGCAGTTATTGAACTACTACTAAATAAAACATTATTTTTAGTATCATAACTAGTTATAGTCACAATTATAGTATGGGAACTCAGTAGCTTCTCCATCAGGTGGGCATGAATTAGTAAAAGATTGGCCAGTACACAAGGAACACACTGGTGTGCAGTAGAGTCCTGCTTTCCGACATTTGCATCTCTTGCCACACATTTGTTTACACCCACACGACACAATGAGAAGAACATGCTCTGTTGCTACTGGCCAGTCAGTCAAAATGGGATGGAGCATTCCACCTTGAAGCTCCCAAGCCTAGTCAGTAGAATTTAGATCCTCAACATTGCCCAACCACTCCTGAACTGCGAAGTAGGCTTGATATGAGTGGTACTCTGCGGCGAGGATGTTGGAGGTAGGCTCTGAAGTTGGAAGCTGCTGGATGCTTTACTCATCCTCTGCATGTACTGCACAATTATCAGCTTATCAAGTGTTGTATATGTCGCACTGGCATTATATAACTTCATTAAGAATATTTCCCCCACTCCGGTTAGTTCTTCATGGCTGGCATCGCGCTTCTTAAACGTCCTCTAATCCACGCTTTCCAAGACTCTCATGGCCTTTTTGCCAATGCCATATAAGGCAGAAACTGTGTCTCATCCGGTGATAGCGTTTGCTGTCAATATGTGTTGTCGGGTGTGTGGATATATTGCCTGCTGGATGCTGCGTATGCTATAAACAAAGTCTCTTGCATACTGCATGTAGATATTGTCTGTTGTGGCCCTATCAGCCAACATGACAAGCACATCTGTATCTTTTGCCTTAAGCATAACTGGTCGTGTGATATTCCCAGCAAATGCCAGTTCTGTGCTACTTATTACATTTATTCTTTTTATGCAAGGAAGATGGAACCAAAGGTCAGGAGCCCACAACCGTTCCTTCCAAGAAAAAAACAAAAACAATACAAGAGAGAGCCAGCTTCATGATTCGTTCATTTTGAGATGCCTGGACACACTGTAACGCTACAAATTTTACTGCCACCGTGATGATGAAAATCTTAGTGTTACCAGTGTGTTGACGAGAATTTTAGTCACCAACGCTGATACCAGTGTAATATTCAGAATCCTAGCCACGGTATTGATGAAGAATTAGACACCAGTGTAACGCTGGGCAATCGAGTTCCACCTGGTGTACTGATGAATTTAGTCACCTTGTAATAATCAGAAACTTTAGTGTCGCCAGCGTAACGATCAGAGACTTAGAAATTATGCTGCCACCAGTCTGATAATCAGACAATACAGAATATGGGAATTTGGGTAGCGTGATCTTATTAACACGGCGTGAGCAAGTAGATATTAGTACCCCTTGAGGGCCACCCAATCTCGTCTGTACTACTCCTTAGAGGATGGCATAATTCAAAATCGAAAGTGACTTAATCTAAGATTTACTAAGTATTTCGAACTGAAAAAACATTACTCTTCGAACTGTGAATGGACAAGAACTGAAAGACAAATTACTCTTCGAACTGTGAATGATAGCAAGCAGCCGAAGTATAATCAGGATCTATAACTCTAAGAATATGAATCTTCACAACTAAATCAATATTGAAAAGATGCAGATACACATGAATATGAATCTTCACAAACTGAATTAACACTCAAATGGTACTGATACACGTGAATACGGTAATCCCGTGGTCTCAGTTGAACTCTTCGGGAATTCAAAAGATACAGATACACGTGAATATGAATCTTCACAACTGAATTAACACTCAAAATTATACTGGTACACGTGAATACAGTAATCCCGTGGTCTCAGTTGGACTCTGCGAGAAGAAACCTAAAACATTATCACCAAAGAATATTCTCTCAAGGTTAAATACACACCACACTCAAAAATCATATGCAACTAGACACAGTATACCAAATGGATGGATCATTCAAAGTGGACCAGCCGATATTCACTTGGATTACGTGATCTAAGGGGGGGAATTTAGTGTAAACGGGCGTTAGGCAGATAAATCCGAGCCAGGCAGCTTCAGGTGGACGCGATCTGCACGGCAGAGATAGGAGCGGTGGTCTCATTAATTAGCACAAAAGGGATCAGGGGAAATATTATCAATTTAACTCACTAACGTATATGAGGAATTATATTACATGAGCAAGAAAAAGGGGGTGGGGGGAGGAACTTGGTACTAACCTGCACGGTAGAGATAGGAGCAGTGGTCTGACGATCTCACGCTGCTCTAAGTCCAAACTTCTATCACAGTATTCGGGAATCGGCTAGAACTTTAACCGATTACTTGCAATATCAATGTCTCTTCTAAGATTTCTAAAGAATGTGAAAAATACGTCTGCACTCGACATACACAGAAAAATGACTTACGATGTTAAAATTTTTTGTAATAGGTGTACGGGAACTTTAATTACATCGAAGCCCAAACGAATAAGAATCTGAACAATTTATCGCCACGCTGGTTTTATGGCCCTACAGTGACTTGCAACGCAAAGCCAATAACGCAAATTTCGCTCTTACAAATGACTATCATCAACAATTAGAACTTAGATAACTCTCAATTTACCACTACATAGTTCAAAAGAGGAGCACTATTAACACTGTCATGTAAATTCATGGATCAGAGTATGAAGGAAGATATTCGTGATTGTTAACTCTTGCTAAAGCTTACACGGCTATGTGTATTCGCTAGGAATCGGCTGGTCCATATGTATAAAAGTTAATCACCTTCGTACAAATGCTTGACTTAGTCCTATTAATAGTAGAATCATACTTACATCATGAATATTAACTAAGACTAGCCTTCAATATAAGACTTAACTGCTAAAATTGAACTGCACAGACTATATTTACAATAATACTTAAGTTTAAGACCACTTATAATACTAAATTATACTACACTTATGCTCTACTTAAATTTACGGCACTACAACACCGCGTTTAAAGACTGGAGATCACAGGAAGCAGGAAATACAGACAAAGGGAGAGAGTTCCAGAGCTGACCTGTTGCATAAATGAAAGACTGGGAGAAACAGAGAGAGTTGGACAGAAAAGGGATGAGAGTTTGTTGCTAGATGAGTGCTACGTGCCCGTCATAGAGGTGGAGGGATGCAAGCAGATAGATCAGAGGAGCAGTGACATTTGAAGTAGAAATAGAAAAGAGATAGAGATGCAACAGTGCAGCGAGGAGACAGAGGTTCAAGGGAGCCAGAAAGAGGAGGAGAGTTAATAAGATGAAAAGCCTTTGATTCCACCCTGTTGAGAAGAGCTGTATGTGGTGAGTCTCCCCACACATGAGAGTTGTACTCTACACAGGGACGAATAAAACCCGTTTATAAAGTCAGCAACTGTCCAGGGGTAAAGAAGGTACGGAGTCGGCTTAGCACACCTAATCTATTGGAAGCAGATTTTACAAGAGATGTAATATGATCTTTCCAAGATAAATCCCTAGAAACTGAAACCCCAAGCATGTTTAAGGATAATGCAGGATTAGGCTGGATATTATCAAACATTAGTTTGTACTCCTGTGGAAAATTTTGTCGGGTTGACAGGTGTCAGAACTGAGTCTTTAATGCATGAAAAAAAAAGTACTTTTACACCAGTCAGAAATATGTGCGAAGCCAGACAATAGGTGTGTCATAGTCTCATCCCTTGTTTGTTGAAGTAACTGCTGAGATGGTCGTTGCGGGAACCGAGTGGAAAGGTGAAGAGTGGAATCATCAGTGTATGAGTGTATAGGGTTAGATGTACAGCTTAGAAGATCATTGATGAATAAAAGAAGAGAGTTGGTAATTGGACAGAGCCCCGAGGAACACCACTGCTGATAGATCTAGAAGAACAGTGGCCGTCTACAACAGCAAGCACAGAACGACCAGAAAGGAAGCAATAGATGAAGGCACGGATAGAAGGATAGAAACCGTAAAAGGGCAGTTTTGAAATTAAAAATTAATGCCAGACTCGATCAAAATTTATGCCAGACTCGAGATGTCAAGTTCAGTGGCAAAGCTTTCGCCAAAGTCCCGAAAGGAGGATGACCAGGAGTTTGAAAGGTATGTGAGAAGATCGCCAGTGGAGCATCCTTGACGGAACCCATACTGACGATGAGAATGAAGGCTGTGGTAGGAAAGATGCTTTAAAAACTTTCCGTAAAGAATAGACTCGAAAACTTTTGAGACACAGGACGTTAAAGCAATTGGACGATAGTTAGAGGGTTGAAATGGTCACCTTCCTTTGTGACTGGCTGAATGAGAGCAAACTTCCAGCAAGAAGGAAAGGTACAAGTTGACAGACAAATGAGAAAGTTTTTACCTACGCAGGGTGTAAGCAGAGAATCACAGTCCTTGAGGACAACAGGAGGGACCCCATCAAGGCCATCAGGCCCATATGCCATGTTAGTACTGGGGCCAGTGATGTCAGAAAATACATCAGTTGAAGAAATTTTAATGTCAGCCATGAGGAAGCCAGAGGCGGAAAGTGATGGAGGAACAGCACTGGAATCGTCTAGGGTTAAATTGGAGGAGGAAGTCTGACTGAAGAAATCTGCTTTATCAGTAGAAGAAATAGCTACAGAGCCATCAGAGTAGAAAAGAGGAGGGAAGAATAATGAGGTAAAGTTGTTAGAAAGATTTTTGGCAAGGTGCCAGAAGCAGCAGGAAGAATTCGAGTTGGAGAGTTGAGAGCATTTAGTAAGGATGAAATTATTTTTAGCAGAGCGAAGAACAGCTAGCACGATTCCGGGCAGAAACATAAAAAGCATGTGATTCAGGGGTGGGTTGGCTCCGGTACCTTTTACGGGTCCTCTCCTCGTTGTAGACAGCATTAGAACGAGCGTGATTGAACCAAGGCTTTTTTGCATTAGTCAAAGGACTTTGACAGCAAGAAAAGCCTTCAGATGTAAGCCAGTCCTTCAGCCTACTGATTAACCGTGTCTTGTTGTTATGATTTGCTAAAATGGGGCGTTGATTGCCTGTGACTGATGTGTTGAAATCATACACTGTATCTGCAGAGACATTTGAATCAGTGCAGCGATCCTGTTTAGCTGCCTTCGATGACAGGGTAAGGTCTGTGTAGCCATGAAAGCAGACAGTGCAATCTTTGTCATAGTTATTGATAACGTGATTCACATTGCCGTCACACACATCACCATACCTGCTGTCCACAGGCCATGTCACACTTTGCAGCACATTTCCTCCATCCACTATATATTATGGGTTCTTAAGAGTTTCAGTGGATACTGGGACTACTGGACATTTCAGCACCTTGGGAAGACGACTTTTGTTGTTTTTGAGCATTGTACCCTTGTCAAATAGTGCTGTTGCCTGTTTGCTAAACTCATATTTAAGGTGATTCTCCATATCTGATCCGTACTTCATCTCACATGTGACCCGCATGAAGAGTAGTGTTGGGTCGACCTCAACGTCTTTGCCATGGACAGTGGCAGTACAGGTTGCAGCACCAACAGATATAACCTTGTCACTCCTTTTGAGGTTAACATCAGTTCAGGCCAATGATATGTGCAGCTGCCTCCTCACCTGATTTGACTGGACAATTTGCATTAGCACAAATAGATGCCTCAACGCCAGTATCAGTGCAGACCAGTCTCTCGCGGTAGCTACCTGTGTAGGCAAATGGCGAATGGTGTGATTAACAATTCCGAAAAGGGAGAAAGTGTCTACTATCATATGTAACTGAGAATTCCCGGAGGTCTGTGTGTTCGTCAACTGAGAATATAGACCACAGAAAGCCTCCAGTAACTCACTAACAGGAACCGTTTGTGGCAGGACATTTTATGTATGATGGGATAATGTAATGTTCTTTGCACCATTTATGAGCCAGAACTGGCAACATCTTAGATAATAACTTTTCTTCAAGTTCTTCCCTCAGATCAGCACTAATGTTCAATATGCTAGGTAGGCCTTTTTCTGTGACAGTACTTCTACCAGAGGTGATCGGCTTATCACAAAAGTCACAAATATCACTCTGTTCTTGTGCTCTCATCTCGTTCCATTCACATTGTCTTCTATCCATCTATGTAGGCCTACTTCAGCATCTACACTTCAATCTGCATCCAGCCTGAAAAATAACATCTGATGAAGTGTACTCTAGTTTATAAATTCATAGTAAAATTATCAATATAGATTCCCATTTTTTGTGTTTGGTGCACGTTCTTTGTGTATATCAATGGCCGAATTCTTAGAATAATAGTAGAAATCGATTTATCATTTCTTAAAACCCATAAAAGGTGGTATTAGATGACCAAGTGTGAATTTTAGTTACTAAGCTATATACGCGCCCCATGCCAATGGTGGCCACCTTGAATTTTTCGTGGAATGTTTAGAATATTTGTTGATTTGGACTTAGGAGGCTTCTATGTAACTTTCCTGAAAAAATCAGCATCCTCGATTTTATTTTTTCCAGATGTACTTTTAACCCGCCCAGTCTCCCCGATGTACGATGCACGTGCCCACTTTTTTTCATGCTCAGACCCACCGACGTGCATCGTACATCAGTTAATTGCAAGGCCCATCGTTTGCACATTTTTCAAGATTCGCGGGTGATTTTTGGTAGGTTTATGTAGAAGACCTTCCTCTATGCGCTCTCAAGCGGGGATAATGCCTGGCCCCACCTTCCCCCCACCCCCCTTCCCCCCACACTTGGCAATTCACCTAGCCAGTAAAGACAAGTTGCGCCACGGTCTCTCCAATGGCGAAATTCACGGTGAAAGTGATTCCTGAGGTGGAGGACAAGGAAATAAAGAAGCCAGAGGAAGAAACAAACAGAAGTGATGAGGTGGTAGTGTCGTAAAGGAAGGTACCATATGTTGGTGTTTTTGGTGAGTGAACAATGCTTATATTGCCTTTATTATTGTGTGAAAACCAATATAGTTTTGTACTACATATAAATTCGTATCAAATAAATAAATAAATACATAATTTAAAGTGGCTTGAATGAGTTAACCCTCCTATAGTTCGTTTTCTTTGAAGCCAGGTACCCTGAGAGGGAATGAAAGGGTAAGGGTAACTGTCACCCGTAGCAACATTTATAAGCTCAGGAGGGCGATTTCTCTATGAATTTTCGATGCTTCTCACCAATAGCGGAGGTTTGAGCCAAAAAAAAGACAAGTTGAAAATCGGTCGGGTTCTGAGGGTGTTTTGGGTAAAAAAGCGGTTGGGACTGGGCTGGTTAATGCTCCTGGGCTATTGATACATCCATTCAATCAAAGTCTATCCTAATCAGTATGAAACTGTCTGAAGATGGCGAACATACAAGCCCTTTTCGGAAAGGCGTTAACTGATATATCTGTCTACATTCACTACTGCTGCAATATACATAAGGGTCAACAAACAGCGACGATCATGACCTGATTTCCTGTTGGTTGGTAAACCGGGAACCCCAGATGCTGTATTCATAAAGGAACTTAGCTAATCTCTCAAATAAATAAGTCTCCATAGCACTTTATTATTATCGTCTATTACATTATTTTGTCTCTTTCACGTATTGATTTCCTCAGTCAAGGATGTTGCGTACAGCTGGAAACATATACGCGAACCACTCAATGAAGAAGAGTAGTGAGAGAATGAGCAATGACTCAAAACAGACCGCTACCATCTTGGGAGCCCAACATGTATCTTAGAATACTGTGCAAGTTTCACATTTGTTTGACTAAAAAGTGGACCAATATCGTTGTCCGCAATCGTACTTAGTTCGTTTTTTTTTTTTTTTACCTGTTTCGGTCTTTCTCGTTGTCGGCTCATTGACAACAAAATGGGAAAAAAAAAAAAACTATTAGAGAGGAATCACATTTGGAATCATGGTTAAGGGACACTAGAGGAATGAGTGATTAAATTTTGTGCCAAAAATTGGTCAAAGGTTAAGGTCAAGAACATGAAAAGCATGAAAAGGGGGAAGATGCTGCCATGGAGGAGGTATGCGCTCTCTGCATGCTCTTGTTCATTCTGACCTGGAATTCAAGTGTTTGGTAACAGTGTGAACCAAGTTAAA
>JAGKTI010013451.1:2697-23016 GCA_018397915.1 Birgus latro
GATCCTACCCCACTGCACCCTACCCAACCCCGATCCTACCCCACTGCACCCCACCCAACCCCGATCCTACCCCACTGCACCCAACCCAACCCCGATCCTACCCCACTGCACCCCACCCATCCCCGATCCTACCCCTCTGCACCCTACCCAACCTCAATCCTAAACCACTTCACCCCATCCAACACTGATCCTACACCGATTCACTCAACCCACCTCAGATCCTACCCCACAGCACTCCACCCAACCTCGATCATATTCCACTACACCGCACCAAACTCCGATCCTTAACAACTGCATCCCACCCAGAGCCGATCCCTCCCCACTGCACCCCACTCAAAACAGATACCACTCCACTGCACCCCACCCAACCCCGATCCTACTCCGCTGCATCCAAGCAATCCCGACCTTACTACACCGCACCCCACCTAACCCCGATCGTACCTCAGTTCACCCAACCCAACCCCGAACTTACCCAACCGCACCCCACCAATATTTTCCCCACTTACAGGCTGTTTTGCTTAACGTAGGAGAGATTTTTCAACCTTGAGGAGTTGGCTATAGTCATCACTGACCCCTTCAATATATTAAGTCTTCTCTGATATGAAAAAAAAAAAAACAAGCCTGGCAGCAGCAAAAATAAAACTAACAGTAGGTGGGTTAAACTCTTCGATATGAGAGGTCTCTACGCTGGAAAAATATATATCAGCAGTCAAACAGTAAATACAAGAAAATAATCTAAGTGACAGAAACAGAGGAGCATAATTAACGAAAAGCAAAGAAACACTGAAAGTCATCAATCGGTGCATAGTCAAGAAAGATATGTTTCTAATAATTATGACAAACTAAAGATAAATAGAGACAAATAGTAATGATATCTTAAATTATCCATTCAATATATTTAAAAAAAAATATACGTAAAAAATGAAATCATGGGGCGAGGTACAAGCAAGTCCTAAGCCTCGTTCAGTCACGATTTAGTTAGTTTAAACAAGACAAAAACACACATTCTTAAGCATCCGAACACTGTCAGCTCTCTTTATGACCCGTGTTTATCTGTCTAGCTGTATGTTTGTCTGTCTCTCCCACTGCTATACACCAGAGCTTCCTGCATCATCTTAAGTAATGAAAGATATTGTCAGTAAATGGAATATAACTTACCTTGTGCAGCTGGCCGTAGTAAACGAACGGGCCGACGACTTAGCGACTTGAGAACAAGTGGTATGCCAAACCGGAAACTGTACATCTTCAGATTTATAACTCCCCCTCAATTCTCATCTAAAAAACGATTTTTTTTCTCATAACCTGTATTGTTTTCCGTCATGCTGTTTGCAGACAACACTAGTCACACTAATGTGCAGGTGTGGGCAATCACACAGTTCGAATTACAGTTCTTATACGCTATAAAGTGGCCGGTAAAATATTCGCAGCGCCACCCAGTAGTTAGAATCCACATGATTTTCGTGGTTTTTCTAGCTCAAGTAGCCGAAAAATTGATTTATTAACGTTTTATTCTCGGTAAATAGTGATCACCTAAGCTCTATTTTTTCTATAGATAGCATTTTAGTTCCCTTTCACACATGGGTATAATATAAACAAAGTTGATGCATTAAGCTAAAATATGGCAATTTTAGCGACAATCCTCAGTTAAGCTAGGAGACTCCGAAGGTGTATGAGGGTCGAGAACCCTCGGTATGGACTGCTGTCGGTCTGAAAGGACTACTTATAATAATTCTACGGCAACCTTACGCCATGTTTCGTCGCCAAATCTTAAACGTTCTTTGGACTTTGAGCTTCGCTGTTGGTAGCGTCAGGGTAGTTATCAGAACGGGGTTGCTAATTTGGTAAATTACTTTTAATGCAATAATTAACATTACAATCATAATTTCAGCTGTTTCTATATATTTGTACATTTGAGAGCTTTCACAATTTCCCTGCCAGTCTTTCAGATAGTAAGTTGTCTTCATGATATTAATAAATTTAGAGCCTCACTCATTATGTAAGTCTCCAGGAAACAAGCTGGTTATTCCCTTATTAAAATATGCCTGCTGATTATTATTATTATTTTTTGTTCATTGTCTCACTCTGCAGTATTTATTTCATACCTTAACCCTCTCATGGTCGCTTCCTTTCCAGTACAAGATACTGTATCTGTCTAAAGACACCTTAACCCCCGAATGGATAGCCACAAACAGGCTGACTCTATGTCATCCTGTCCTCCAGCATGGGGCTGCCCTCTTTCCAACTGACATTACCCGCACTCTCATACCTCTCAGTCCCATCCTTCTGTCTCATCCTTGTCCTCCCACTCTCTCTTTTCCCTGCATCCATATCATTCACATTCACTCTCCTATTCACGCTCTCATTCCACACTTTCTCCACATGATTAACCCATCTCAGGTTGCTTCGAGCTTTTTCCAGCACATACACATTAACATAATGCTCTGTAACTTCCTCGTTCATCTCTCTGTCCCTCCACGTAACTCAACATCCACCTCTCTAGTGTCAGACACCTTAATTTCATACAGATGGCTACAAATGAATCACCTCAATACAGTATCTCCTTTTTTATCTGCCAATTGGCTTCTCTTTCCAACTCACCTCTCTCATATACCTCTAGACCCCTTCATTTCGTTATCGTTCTTTCCCCGACTTCCCCTCCTCCTTCTCTTCCTCTTCACCTCACTCCTAGTCAGGTTTACATTTTCCTTCCTCTCTACTTGGTCAGATCATCTCATTCTCCAAATGTTTTCTATCACATTCACATTAGCACTGCAGAGCTTTTTCACTTCTCCATCTACCTGTCTGTCTCTCCACATAACTTCACATGCTTTTCTCAGATAACATAAAAAACATGCTTCCCTCAAATGACTAATTTTCACTCCTACTCCTGGCTTATGCCTTTCTAACAGCCCAAGTTTTATCCTAGTACAGTATATCATTCTAAAGAGACAAGCAAGCCTGAAATACATTAATTATTCATAGACTTAGGTTAGTTATTTTAAGCACAAGATAAATGAGATGCAGAGCAGGAGAGATGGTTGAGGCAATGGGGTACGAGGGAGATGAATGTCTGCTGTGTTGAGAAAATGAATTGGTGGGAAGAAGGGGAGGGTCATTTAGAGAAATTCATCTATAAAAGCTTTACTGCAATAAGTAATTGATGATGGGGTTGAGGGGACTAGGGATCTATCTGTTGAGAGGTGGACTGAAGGTGTTACGAATGTGACTTTCAAGCTCCTTATTTCAAGAGTTCTCTCCTATGCTGAAGAAAACCATCTACCAGCAGTACGAATAAAATGTATGTGCTATCATCATATAGTGAAGGAGTTAAGTGACACAGTGCTATCATCATCACCATCATCATCATCATCATCACTCTGACTTCTTTTTTCCACCTAAGGATAGGGTTAGACAGGGTCCAAAAACGGAGGAAGAGAATGCACACAAGAGGGAGAATTATCATGAGCATTCCACATATGAGATAAAGTACTACACAAATACAGTATACACATTGGATTTTTCATATTATTTATTATGTACAATAAAATAACAAAATATCTCTGTACAATAGTCCTTCCTACAGAATGGAATTTCATACATAGCCAAGTGACTGCTGAAAAGTTGAAACCAACACAAACCCGGAAAAGTAAATGCAGACTACCTTCTGAGTAGACTAAAAAAAAATACATTACCATTAGTACATTTTCTTCTATGCAGCTATGGGATTGGTGGAGTGATAACTGAAGCAGGAATATATTTTGAAATTACTGTATTACTCATTTTATGCAAAACAATTATGCACATTGTTATCCTAACAAGTCACTTGTATATATAATATACAAAATAATAAACTCCAACAAGCTGTTCTGCTACCCAAAAATCAGTACTGTATTATGAACTGTGCAGTCATGATACAAAGAATTACCAACCATCTGGGCCTGATTCATCAATATACTCCCTGATGCAATAGTTGGTGAAGTGCGGATTCATCAGCATTACCATCTCCTTGTTTTGATACAGCTGACATGAATGCCAGGGTTGGTAGTGTGGAGCTACAAAGACCTTTACCAGCCACTGTGGTGACAAATAGAATATGCTGATGAATCTGGTCCATGGAGGTAACATATCTTTGGACCATGGATATACATCAGAATATTAGCTTTGGGTGTATTAATAACTTTAAAAAATTCTTACTTTTAAAACAACTTAAATCTTATGTGATGACCAAAAATAAAGGTATCATATTTTGAATTTCCTTTAAAACACAAATAAAATAAATCATCTGACTGCTATTACAGTTTACCCATAAATTAAAAAGCTATTCAGTTTCTTTACATTCAGAACACAGCATAAGGCCTTAAAAATGAACAAAAAAAACTGCCAACTGCTTTCAAGTTCTGCAAATGCTTCACTTTAGACTTGATCAAGGACCACATATTTGGACAAATTTGAGAGAAGCATCCCAGATCAAAATGTATCAATGTACAAGGCCATAATTATAGACACTGTGCATATCATATCAGTGTTCAGCCCTCTTGTTTGATCCTGAGTAGAGTATTGTTATTGGGAAACTGAGCAAAACTTACTAAATAAGCACATTTTAAGAATTCATCAGAGGCACCATTAAGATTATATCAGGATATTTTGTGGCCTTGCACATATATTATAAATATCAAAGATACACACAATGGCCCCTCCAATTATGCTCATCTGGCACATGCAGATTGCTCTTACACAGCAACCAAAGCCGAGACCAAAAATCCCTCCCACACAGCACCAATCCAGGGAGCACAGTCTAAGCCCAGTGGAAAATCTCTCTGATGCTTCAAGTCAAGAATAAGGTGATGTCATGGCAAATGAGTTGACTTACAATGCAACTACCCTGTCACTCTTTCTTCATCCCAGTTAGCACGTGGTCTTGCTCACACCTGCCCTGGTTGTGCTACTTATCTGCTGCACTCAGTACCCTGGCTTGAATTTCCATGGTGAGTAGTGCCTTATATTCAATGTCCTAATTTAGATAATGGCACAGACTGGTGCAGCACCTTCTCACAGGTAAGTCTAACCCTGGCCACAAAAAAATTATATGTTGTGGCAACCTGACAACCAGAAAAAAGTGATTGATGTGGCTCTCTAATGTCACTATCTTATGTCTGCTTTACATCTCAATATGTCTTTAGAAGTCATATCAGTAAGAAAGTTGGAGCCATATGAGGTCAGACTCAGGATACAGTTAACACAATAGCTTTACATAATAGATTAAATGGGCCAAAATATTTGCTTTCCACAGAAACAGGTTGGCAGATTAACTCATTAGCCACATAGCTGGGGGGGGCACTGTAATTAATAAGTTACTTTAAAACGTAATATGCTGCGGTTACTGCAAGGTAAAAATAATTACTTAATCAAGCAACAGCATACTTTATACTTGCCTGCACATATCAGAAACAATCATGAACAATATTTCAGTGAAATTATTTCGTCTTCAACAAGGTTTCAAAGTATAGAGAGTATACACTCCTACACTGTCACAGCAGATAACAAACTGGTTAAACAATCTTTACTGGTGTGACCAAAATCTTAATACAGTAATCACTTTTTACACAACCTAAATCAAACTTGGCAATAATAGTACTGTATTATCGCAACTGAATTTTCTAGAGATATTACATAAAGATAATTTATTCACATCATGATCAGCTGTACTGCAAAAATCAGAGTCTATTGTGCTACTTAACTGTCAACCAAATCTGTGTGAAATAACCTGTATCACAACACAGTATTTTCAGTTCAACATGAGACACCAATCTAGATTTAAAGAATGTCAATTATTCTGTGTCAAACTGAAACTTATGCTTCCCTTCAAACACCACGAACATGTACATATGGTTGATGATAAAAGTGAATGACCTTCCCAAATCATGAAATAAATCTTTGCAGGTGATAGCCACTCCCCTGATTGTGGCATGATATTATGTTCCAAAGAATGTAAATAATCTGTTAAGAAAAATGATCACATAACAGTCCTGGCTTAACTTCACTGTTTGGCATCACAGTGAAGAGCACCAAGACCCTAATTACTTTACTGATAGCTTCTACTGTACATAAATATGTATGTTCATGTTCACTTTAAGTATTCCTACAGACATGAGAATAACAGCAAATACATCTTCCCAGTACTGTTCTATTGCTTTTGTGGCTCTTTTATCCATCATAAATACAGTTTCAAGCCTGAGAGATAGAAAGGAAACTAATTTTTCAAAGTTTACAAATACCAAATTAAGTATTTGTGCAGCATGATGATCAAACCGATGTGAAACTCTCGAGAGTTAATAAAGAAATAGTACTGTTCAAACCCTACACCATTCAGTATTTGTGTTTTGCTGAAAAGTAACATCTCCCCAATCTCTAGGTCAAAGAAGTAAAAACAATGACTGAACTTGGAAGCATTCTGTAACCCTAGATTTGACTAATCCTGCTGCCAATCTTGGTACAAGAAGAGGTAGAGGCAACACTGCTCTTGAGATCACTACAAGCACTGCCTGTCAACAAGACATTATTGTAATAACTCTCTTGAGGTACTGAATTTGTCAAGATGTGTCAAGAAAAACACAAATGCCAATACTGCAAGTGTTCTGATAGTGTTTATACATTTTTGGGATATGTTCTGGAGACAAATATATTGTACAGTTTTTATTGCTGTTCCTTACTAAGCTCATCTTTCACAGATTATCAAGTTCGATACTACATAGTACAAAAGGCTGAATCCAACCGTAAAAACATGCGGATAATTGCACTGTGCTTTTGTTACAGAATGAGGTTGACAGCACTGAAGATGGCAATTCCTTCAATCTGGGTGACCTTTTTTTTCTGCCATCTCTGGACAATTTTATATAACTCTGTGGAGACTTTTTAAATTCAAGAAGTTTGATATCACCTTCATAAACTTTTCCAGTCATCCAGTAGCAGCAAGAATGAGCTAAAAAGGACATCACCTAGATTCAAGGGGATAGTGCATCATAAGCCGCTCAGTGTACAACAGATTTCCATTTGCAGCAATGCAACTTTCTCTGTGGTCTTTTGTGTGACTTAAATACTAAATAATATGACACTTGCTGATTTGTCCATTCCTCTAACTTTCTTGAAGTACAAAATGAATTATTATTTTTTCATTATCAAATTCTGTGTTGCCCCACAGAGGAGCATACGAGCCCGGGGCTAGGCAAGTTGGTCCTATGAACAGTGTAATAAAATAGTAAAAAGAATTAGAAATCAATGAACAGAGTACAGGAGATATGGAATTAATAATATACCCAGATAATCATCCCACATGCAAGCAAATGGTTCTCAGTGAACATTCATATTATCTTACTAAGGGTACTTTGATAATGAGATAATCAGAACTCTCTTGCATTTGATGTGGTGAGGGAGAAAGAAAAAAAAGGATACATTATGAACCCCTTCAATTTAATGACATTCTCTTCATTTCACTCCTGCTTCTTCCAGAATATTTTAGTCAGCTTACAAAAGATTTTCTGAACTGGAAAGCCTACATTATTCACTTCACTAATACATCCTCCCCAGGTCAAATAATATAATCTGATAGTGGCCTAAGTTTAGTGTGAAATGTGCCATCAGAGAGAAGTGATTATCTCACTGAACCTGGGGATGTCTTCATTTTATTTTTGCCATCTCCTGATGGCTTTAAAGTACTTAGCTTGCGACAGATTTTTTTAACTGGAGGGATTAGATAAAGCTTTAATGAACCTCTCCAGTGCATGAGTCCTTTCTAAGTTGAATAACAACATCTGAGCACAACATAAATACACTTTCAAGAAAATCCCCCACAGTCATTGGGATAACCACTCCACTCCAATGACATATTTTTTATCATACTCTTGGTACCTTAAGCCAATATCATTTACTTTACATGAGGCAATTCTAACTGGAGGGGTTAGATATAGCTTTCAATAACCCCTTCACTACCAGACATCTCCTCTAAACTGAATAAAATCATTTGGAGGTAGGATGGATAAAATATATTTGTGAACATCATTGTAGTGAAGAAGTTAAAGAAGCAGTGACCACTTGGCCGAGTATTCTGACTCCTCCACCACTCACTCAGCTTTTACCTTCCTTACAGTTCACTGAATGATGGTACAATGTTAAAATACACCAAGACCTCATTATATGCTAGAAATGTTCTTCAAAATATCACAAATGTTTCCCTACAACTGGTGATGCAAAAATGGTGGAAACTGGCAAATTAGCTTTCATTAGTGGCCACAGAACTTAGGTATAGTAATTATTTTCCAATTTACTGTGAACTTAACAGCAAAAAAGGCCATCAAAGAGGCTACATATAAAGAGGACTTACGATATACACCCCTTTCCCACAATGACAATGATGAGATAGACGCAGATGGGATATCCTAAGGTGTGATGATGATTATGATGATTCATACAATACCATTTTCACTATGGAAAAAGATGGGATAAACATGCAGCAAACTAACGGAAGTATATATACACATTCATACATATAGTATGCTACATACTCTTGAAAGTAAGAGACAAGATATTTCAAATAACGAAAAAGTATCATCAAATAATTTCTGCCTGGACGGCCTAGTTTTGATTAAAGACCAGGATACTTTTGATACTCTTACCTATCACAGCAACAAAAGGACTGCATGCATACAGCTTGCTACCAGAAATTTACACACACATATATCATATGACTGACAGGTTTGTTTTTTGAGAAACAAAGAATTTATCATAAAGACCACAAAATAACATAAAAACAATCCTGCAATATTAGTAAAGCAGTATCAAGGAAAAATGAGAGTGAGGTTTCAGTACAACTATTGTACATTAATAAATAACACTGAGTAACTCTACACAGGTGCAGACTCATGGCACAGGGCTCCTCCACACTTCACATCTCACTTTACACTCTTCACTGTTTTCCTAACACAAAGCCAGAATGGTGATCATCTATCTATTTAAACTGAGAGAAATAACTTCAACATCTGTGGTGAGGTATGATAGTCAGCAACTGTTCTTGCTAAGAAAAAGTAACTTCACAAATGTTCACTATACAAATTTTTCCATATGCCAATTAATGTCTTCTAACTTTACTGATAAAAAAAAAAAAACTACTTATTATCTGTATCAAGGCCTTGATTTCTAAGGTGCACTAATTACCAAAACCCACAACTTTATCACAATCGTGTTCACCTTTCAAAAATTTCACAGTTCGACAACATATACTGTCACTACAGTAATGAATGACTAATCATGTCATTAAAAACCAATGCTCACTATTAAGAAGCATATGTAAAACATAACCATTCCATAAATTTTATTTGATTTTCACATTATTAATGTGTAATTCATGTTCAAGAAGGCATCATATTTAGTTTTACTGAGGAATCTTTCCAACAACAATGCCTTCTTTCAACACTACTTTCCAATTAGAAGCACTTACTCCTCTCCACACATTCTCTGCCAAAACTCATGAAAATAATTCTCCTATCTTGAAGTTTAGTAGCACTTTTTCAGAAAGTGAATATTCAACTTTTTCTTTCTCACTACAAGTTACACAACTGGGAATATGAAGAACCAAGAGACTTGCGAGATCAATGCATCTAGGCTAAAGATCCAAGGAACATGATAATGGCGGGCAGCATGTAGATGGTGATTGCACGATTCAGAGACATTGATTCCTTGGCAGCAGCAGATGGCGGTTGTTCTGGATCTGCCTTTGGATCACCACGACTTGGTGGTCGCTGCGGTGGTCGACTCTCAGGGATGGCTGAGTGTACTGGTCCCCGACTCCTAACTACATAATCATCCCCAGATCCTTCACTGTCTCCACCAATGTTACTCCAGCCTGAACCCTCATAATTATCTTCATAGGCTCTGTCATATCCTTCATCGTGGCCACTGCCATGAGTATTTGAGGAGTACATATCCTCATCATCATCAAAATTGCTATAGGGGTCATAATGTTTGTTCCTTGGGGCATAAGCATCTTCGTCATCGGGAGGAAGGTGGCCAATGGAGCCTGAACCATCGCCATCACCACTGCCGCTTCCCTCCTCCTGCCCAGGCCCAACATTGACATCAGTGTCAGCCTGCTCACCCTGCCTGCCTCCACTGCCACCAAGCCATGACTCTGAACAGAAGAAGGGGGTATTATTACCAATCTCTTTCTTGGGCTTAAGTGAAATGTTCATTTTCCATGTCTACTCTTAGTATATTAAATTTACCAAGCATCAGCTCTACTCTCCATATTTTGGCTGACTAATGTGAATAACAGCATACGGTAACTCCCTTTGCTAAACTACCTTCATGATCCAGCAATGTATTATTTTATCTTGCTCTTATCCTTGCAGATATATTAAACTGCAACACAAACCATATGCTACTAGGAAATACTATGTCATGGTCATCATATAGTTTTTTTTTTTTTTTACTACTAAATAAAATGTGAGCCAGAAGTAGCATTATAAATCAAGAATAGCATTTTATCACACCATGATGACAAAATAAAATTTTGTTATTTACTGCCATTCTTCATACTAATCCTTATCAACTCTGGGCATAATGTATAAACATACCATCATCAATCCATGAAACATCACGGCCCTTGAATGCTTCATGAAGTTTACTTGTGATCACCTTCAAACGCATCACCTGTTCATCCATCGCAGAGCTGTGCGGTGGCTCTGTCACATTGAACCCTCCCTTTGGCTCATATCTGGAAAACAAAAAAAATAGTTGAATTCATCCATTTGTTTATAAAGGCTCCAACATGCTTGCATGCATTGGCCTTGGTCACTTAATAGTGGCTTTCCAAATTATTCAGTCTGTAGTAGCTTCTCTATTCAGTCCCTTATCCCTGAGGTCATACTCTATGACCTCATCCCAGGTCTGTTTTCAGTCTGCCTCTCACAACTCTACCCCTCAACATTCATACCACTCACCCTTTGCACCCAGTTTTCATATTCCACCCCTTCTCATCAGAACACCAATAAGGTTCCGTCCTTTCTCTAAACTCTTCATATGCAGCCCTAACTCCCCAGGCCTGTCATTCAAGGACACACTACACATCCATCTAATCATTATCATCTCTGCATCTGAGCCGACAAATAGCCATTTCATTTATTGTCCAAGTTTTACTACCATACAGCATTACATTCACGGCACATGCTGCATATAAGAACCCCTTAGCATGGAGACAGTGCTTTCAATATCAGGAGAGGCAACCACTCCTTCAACTTCTTCCAACAACTCTTTACCTTTGCCACAAAGCTAGTTCCAGCCCCACCTCCAACACATGTCACCTAAATAATAAAACTTCTCCACACTCTCATAATTATTTATTTCCCATCTCTCTGCCACTGTATGCTTTCCCTTAAACTCCATACACAAAAAATTAGAATAATTTGCAGTCTGTCTATTATACCACTACATCTATGAACCCACTTACCACAAACCCTACTCAAGATAACTTCCCATGTCCCCATGGCAAACTGCACATGGCTACATTCTCACTGCTTTAGCCATACTGCCATCTGCCCTAGGAATCAACATTTTTGTTTTATCCACATTTACTCTCAAAGCCTTGTGCCCCATTCCATCTCTCCACTTCCATAATTTTCCCCCCACTACTCTCTCATTCTCTGCAATCAACATCATATCATCAGCATACAACACCTCTGAAGTAATGTGAGAGTGCATCAAGCACCAAGAGAGGGGATAACTAAAGCATATACAATTAAATTCAGCTGTGGGCATGGTAAAGAATCAAACAGGGTTCAGGACTATCACTGACTGCTGATGTTGAATTAAAGGACTATTTCATTCTAGCTAGCCCTAGAAGTAGGAAACCCCTAATAATAAGAGAGTATGTACAGCTGTAATGTAGCGCTACATATGGCTCAATACAACAGCTATGGAATCTGACATTCCTATTACAAAGACTACAGATAATGCTCAAAAGGCATAAATGTTACTATTGTTCAACAGGTTGAGCTAATAATGCTTGACATCACAAATGAAGCAAAGTACTGTATGATTAATTTACTCACTCTAGCTTAACCAAGGAATGAAAAAAAAAAAAAAGTTTCATGCTTCCCAAAGATGTAAGTAGAAACAAGGCTATAGGACAACAATGGTTATTAGAAAAACACTTTTTTAAAACAAAACTGTCACATTGGAGCAAAGTGATTCATGAGAATAATGTACTGTACATACTTGCCAACTTTTGACCCTGTCCAGCAGTTTGTAGCACTGTCACTGGCAGTCTCCTGACACATCTTGCTGGGCAACTCACTCCAGAACATTCGAGCATTCTTAATCTGGTTCAAGATAAATAATGATGAGCTGCAAGTCCAATATACCTTATATCATTCAGACACATGTTATTGTGCAGGATTCATTGGAAATGATCTATCTGTTCATACCATGTCAAATACTGTGAAATATTCCTGTTGTTGCTGTTGATCTACCCCAGTCTGTCTGGTCACGCAGAACCATTAACTACAGACAAGCAACTTCCCCTGCAGGGCTCTTCCATGCAATGAACCGATGTTCCCTCATGGTTGCAAGCACCCTGCCACAGCTTGGCATGGAGAATGGCATGGAAGTCTGGTTCATGGATGGACGCCATACAGTTAACAGGGGCACCATAATAGACTCCACTTCACCCCATGATCAAGTAATTACCACTGATATTAGTTTGGCCTACCTCAAGATGCCATCACCAATTCCTGCAGTACAGTACTGTACCAAAATGCAAATACCAGAGCAACTGAAACTATTTTGACTTATTAATGAAAATGTCATAACATGATATTATCAGTAAACAATTAAATGCTTATTCCAACCTCACTCACCTTGGTTTTGATCTCATGGACATGGCGACTGACAGAGATGCTTTCTTGTTCCCGTTCACGTCGTCGATCCTCTCGCTCACTACCCCTGAAGTCTAGAAACTCCTGACTGAGCTCACCTTCAGCCACTCCTGCATGTCTCTTACTGCGGCCCAAGCGAGGTGATCCACATCCCTTGAACACCTGATGGGATTTGTAATACAGATATAATATTCCAAGCAAACAGAAAATACAATATGGATGACCCTTGCTACAATGTGCAAATTAGGGGAAAGTCAGGTCTGTTAAAGCCAATAGTCTACTATATTCAAGGGTCCCCCTCTCCAGTGAGAAGGAATTTCAAGCACATGTTAGAAAATATATGAGAACAGCAGCACATTCCAGTACTGTACTAAGAAATGTAAACTATACCCATTTTACACAAACCTGGCCCTATAAGTTTGTCTTTTTGTAGCTTATTTTACATCCTTGTCATAGTACAGTACTTCTTCATGACTAGTACAGTATTGATATAGTTATTACAATTCAGCAATCATGATAAGGAAGGCCCATTTCATGCCAGGTTGGAATAAAATGGGTAGGAAACATGTATTGTGACACACTGAACCCCATTACAGCTGACAAAAATTCTGTGAGCTTTGTGGTATCCATAAAATCCAATATCCGCCATACCAGGATCCAATAAAGCGAGTCTACGGTGTAGTATTGTAAATTAAGATCTATCTACCTATCTATCTATTGCCAGATCCCTTAATCCCGTATGGGGTGGACACAAACAAATCACCTCCATGTTGCTCTGTCACCCGCCATTTCACTGCCATGCTCCCAGCTCAAACCCCCCTCTCTCATATACATCTCTACTCCATCCCTCCATCTCATCCTCAGCCTCCCCCTCCCTCTCCCCCCCTCCACCTCACTCTCATACACTCTCCTCATCAGTCTCTCACTCTCCATCCTCTCCACATGCCCAAACCACCTTAATGTGTTTCTCCTAACGCTTCCTATCATATCCACATCCACACCACAACGCTCCTTCACTTCCTTATTTGTCAGTCTTTCTCTCCATGTGACTCCATATGCTCCTCTCAAATAACTCATTTCCACTGCTCTCCCTTAACTTCTGTCCCTCCAACAGGGTCCAAGCTTCACTTCCATATATCAGAGTTGGTATCACAATACTGTCATGTAGCAGCTTTTTCACTTCCATGGTCACTTCCCTGTTTCTTATCACTGATTTCAAGGAACCAGCAACCTTTCTTCCCTGCTGCACCCTTTCAAGCACTTCACCATCCAAACTTCCATCCTTACTCATCACATTACCCAAGTACTTAAATGCACTCACATTCTCCATATCTTCCCCATCCAATCTCACTGTACATTCACTGACTTCACTTCTCTCCAAGGCCATCACTTTACTCTTCCCTACATTCACCTTTAGATTCCATTTCTTACACACTCTCCCAAACTCATCTACCAAGCCTTGTAGCTTCCCTGGGTCTGCACTCAACAACACAGTATCATCTGCAACCAACAGTACAGGGAGTTTCCAAACACTGCCCTCTCTCACTAGGGCCACTCCAACATCCACTGCCCGACCTTGTATCTCTTTTATAACCCCATCCATATACAGATTGAACAACCACGGAGACATGACACATCCTTGTTTCAATCCAACCTTCAAATGGAAAAATTCACTCAGGTCACCATCCACACGCACTGCAACCTTAGCAGAGAAGATAACACTGAGCATGAAGAGGGTGCATCTGCTTATTATCACTAAGGCAAACTGTATTAGTTTGATGGAGCAAGGAGGTTTTGACCTCATAAAAACATCATCCCAACCTTTCACTCACAAACATGCTGGGGTTCCTTGACCTACAAATGGTGAATATTCCCAGTGTCATTCATCATCCATATTTCAGGATGAAGAACTTTTACATGGTACAACCATATCTAAATAGCTTAACTCTGGTTATTGCACGAATGGTTTTTATCTATGAAGGGTGATCATTTCCCTTCAAAATAAAATCTACATTTGCTACAGTATAGCAAAAAATGAAAAATATTAGTCTATTTTCCATTCTAATCTGTAAAGCATTCTACTACAAATTTGGGTAACTATTAAAGTGGATAATGAGCAATATATAATTACAGAAACCTGCTAATATTCTTTCAGCTATGCAAATGAGTACCACTACATTTTTAACATTATGATCTATGTACAGTATTACAGAGCACTTGTACACACTACAGTGTTGGTGATATCTGGCAGTATCTCACCTTTTCAGAAATTTCCATTCCTGATTCTTGGAAGTTCATAATGGCATCTGAGATTTTGTAGTTCACAGGCTCAACTACATTCTCAATATTGAATGGATTTTCTAACCTCTCTCCTACGCTTACCATAGCATCTGGAACAAAATACCATGTCTTAATTATCTACCTGTAAAGAATATCACTTAATATTCCTGAAAGATTATGTACTCTTCCAAGCACCATTTCTTACTCAACAAATTTATCATCATAATTAACATTATCATCATCACTCTGACATCATTAGCACCCATAGAAGGAATGAGGTAGGGTCCAAAAAGTATGTTCAAAGAAAAACATGACAGAGGAGAAATAATTATATATTATTATATATACTGTATATATATATTATTATATATATATTATTATATATTATTATATATAATTATTATATATAATCAACAGAATGCTAAATGAAATGGACCATAGACTCATTCACTCACTTTTCAAGCCTCTGGAGTCCAGACTACACTTCACAGGCATAACCTTTCATGCATTTCACAAGTGTATGTTTCATGTTACCAAACAAAGAGAATCAATCCAATGAGTTAAAAAAGAGGTGCCAAACCCTTGTCATGTAATCCGTCATACAAATTTCATCCAACTAATTCAGTCCTCAACAGTACCTAGCCTTATCAACTGTCGTACAATGTTTTCTTTAATTTTCTTTTACTACATCCACCCATCTTCGTCACTTGACCTACCATGCCTTCTCTCCCCTTCTACTTCATTCAAGTATCTCTACCTTTTTTGCCACCCATTTTACACCCATACTGTCCATATGACCACACCATCCACACACTATCAAAAGGCTCCCTTACTTCACATCTTTCATTAATCCCAGTACAGTATTTCTTATTCTATCCATTTTATGCACTTCACACACAATCTTCAATAATCCTATATCCACTGCTCTTAATCCAGATTTTGTGTTATCATGCCATATCAAAATCTCTTACCCACACAATGCACACTAACATGTCTCCATGCAATCCATTTGCAACTTCCGTACTCAGAGCATTGCATAGTATCAGGGCTTTCATATCATCAGCCACCTTCCTTCCTTATACCACTCTACTTTCCACTTCCTTTGCACAATTAACACACCTTAAACTCACTCATTAATTTGTCTCTTTCTCCCCTTTTACCAGCATACCATACTGAAATTCACCTCTCTCTCTCTCTCTCTCTCTCAACAACCATCATTTCACTTTAATCTACATTTACTTGCAAAACAAAGCATGCACAGACATTTACAAAACTCTGCACAAATCTGAAAAGCTCCTGTTCACTATTAGCAAGCTCCTGTTCACCATTTGCATCTATCAATCTACTTTCATCATTCATCACCATCCCCACCTCTCTCTCCACACTTCCAAGTCTTAATCTCTCTCATCACTCCGTCAATAAATCATCCACAACTCCATCCACTGGAATCATATAACGAAAAATGGGTATATCCCTTGTCATAATGAGAAATTTTATTTTCTGTGATCAGAGTACTGTATACAGTACTTAAATGCAGAAAAAAAAGAATGTTTAAAAAAGGAGTCATACAACAAGGACTTACTGTATATGATTACTTGAACTCTTAGTGTTAATACTGAAGACTAATATAGTCACTGTCACTAACCAACATAAGCAGTCCAGTGAGAGATGAGAGGCCGATGGTGAGCAAGGCAGAGGTTGATGACATCACTGCAGTATGGCTGACATGGTTGCGTCCTCAGCTGCCCAGCACATGTAGCACAATGGCTCATGCGCATTAGCTCATGGACGCAATTGATGCCTGGATTAACCTGCAAGAGCACTTTTTTATTTTCACTATTCATTAATCCATAATGAAGATTCCTGATCAAATCTAACTTAAAGACAGCCCAGTTATTGTACAGTAACATCCTTTATTTATCCTTAACTGGGTTAGTGGAAAAAATTAAACAGATGTGGGCAGTCAAGACAATAAAGTGGTTTAGTAGGATTGAATATACTGCTGGCTATGGGCAATCATGACTGTCTCTTCTAAATTCTCTATCTCTGGCCCTCACTAGTAGCTGTTTTGGGTGTGCTCTTTGAGAACTCCACAGTGAGGTTGGCAATTGAGTGTTTTCTAGGGAGTGAGGCTAAACCAAGTATCAAAACTAGCTAATTACTTCCCAAAAATTGCTACAAACTTTTGAGAAAAAATAAATTTAAGATGTGATTCTAGGAGTAGGCTATAGCACCAGCCAATCAGGGCAGTGCTCCTAAGGAGGATGGAAAAGCTGGTGATAGGGTAAACTGGAGCTCCTAGTTCACTAGCCTTCAGGAATAGCTCCTGACCAATCCTCCTTTGCTGACCATTTTCTGTGTGTCATTAACATGGAGAGTAGATGGGAAGATGGCCTGCTACATGAATAATACATAAAAATCTGAGCAACAAATTATTTTGCACAATGACTGCATGCATGGCTGCAGACACTGAATATTCTTAAAAGCCTGTGTCAACAAGTGTTTGGCATGGATGCAGCCTTAGTTTTTGTACTTGAAGAGAAAGCAGAATCTTGCTTTGAGATCTCCTCACCCCTTAGGATCACAGTAATTCTCCCATTCACATTTCTCTAGCTGTCTACTATACACAACATTACATGTTCTTTACACACAACACATCATATTCTACTATAAAACACATGTTGGTGCCAGCAAGGAAATGCGGCCAGAAAACTTTGCCCACACTATCTAGGAGTGGACATTAGGAAAGGCATGGAGCAGGCTCCATTGGCATGACTCTGGCCCAGGATGAGTTTGAGGCTCAGATATGATCTACAGGGTACAGGGCATTGCAGTTCCCAGGCTGTCACTTCTGCTCATTAGTGAAGGCCCAAACCTGGGAGTAGAACCCTAGAAGGCTGCAATATCACTGGGTGCATCACTGCAGGGCAGTGGATATGCCTGTGGCTGCCCTGGCAAGGTGCCTTGAGGCCACAGGCACAAAGAACAGAGAAAGTTTGGACACAGTAGATCTACTACTTGGCACTTGGCCTTTGGTTGATATAGGCACCATGGCCAAAGCAATCAACTGATGCATTTGGGAAAAGCTGTGGGTGTATCTGGGTTGACTGCTGAGATGCTGAAGGCCTCTGTGGATGTGGGTGTGGATGCGGATATAGATGTAAATGTTTGCATAGGTGTAGGTGGGTGTAGGTTTCAATGTGGGTGTGAGTGTGAGTGAGGGTGAAGGTGGGAATGTGGGTGTGGGTGTGGGTATGACTGTGAATAAGAGTGAAAGTGTGAGCATGGGTGTGGGTGTGGGTGTGGATGTGGGTGTGGGTGTGGGTGTGGATGTGGCTGGGTTTTGGTTAGGATTAATTTGCACCTCATGGTGAAAGGATCATAAGGTTCAAAAAAATTACTGCAAAACTTGAGCTCAGTGCATATCTAAGAATTTGCTGCACACAGCAAAAATTACATGAGACTTTGTCCATGGGATCCTTGCTTGGCAGTACACAACTAGTATTTAGCATAATGCCTATACTTTCATGGTTCAAACATTATCATCACACTAACCCAACTTCTCATGTTCACATTTGGTGTAGAAGTTTTAGGTATAGTTTCTGTGGTGATATGAATCAAGAGAAAGGAGTACAATTGCAGTACAATTTTCCCTCCTTCGTGTACTATAAGAGGTATGAAAGATGTTTGTAACAGAGGTACTGGGTGGTGTGTGTGTGTGTATGTGTAGGGGGGGAGGATTTCAAACCCAAGAACAGTAATGAGACAAGTACAGCTATTACCTTAAGAACATTTCGTACAACATCTCGCCCAGTTGCTAGTCCTTGAACAAAAGTGCGAAGAGCAACAAAGCTTCGCTTGATCTGAATCGTGAGTTTCTCTGGGACATCACGAAATGGCTGTAGTTGATCCATGTGGCGGCTTACACATTTGAGGTACCTGAAATACACCATACTGTCATATTCGGTTTATATTCATGCACAAGTAAAATGCTGTTTACATACTCGTATAGCATGCAGTTTGATGCAAAAATACAATAAATGCAAAAGATTTAAATCATGCATTATTTTCCCTGTACATTAATTCTTCTACAACTGCTCAAAATTATAAATTTCTGATAAACTCCATACAATACCTAGTCACCAATCTGAAGCTAAGCATTCAGAAATTAACACAGATATTATGGTCAACTATAAAGTCCTACATAATTCAAGTTGCTTCAGCATCATGAGATGAAATGTTTACTGAGAACACTGTAAATAACCTTCCATGATAAGCATCATTTGTCAACCAACCTGGGTGTGAAAGTGTATTGTCCATTCATAACTGTAAACATTCGTTCGTAAAGTTGTCGGAAGAAGTTGTCCATGGTCTCCTGTAGATCAAGCTCTCCTGTCTTGAAATATTTCTCCAGCTCCTCATAGAGTTTGGTGAAAACATCTGAATTCTGTTGGTACAAGATCCCATACGTCTTGCTGAACATTTCATGGAAGTTTGCTTTGCTGTGATTAAGTAGCTTCCCAAACACCTCTGGAAAGAAATGGGAAAATATATATATGAAGCAATCTAAACTCACTAAAGTACAGTATCGTCCAGGAGGAAGAATATGGGGCTTTTTGTAAATACTAATTAAGAGGAAACCCTAAATTCTGAACCAACAAGAATTGCAGCTATAAGACAGAAAGTGAAAAGAAGTATGCCAAACAGCTTCCCCGCACTGTCTCACATGGAAAAACCCTGGGGTCTTTAAATTTTAAAAAAAAAAAAAAAAGGTACCCAGTGAATATATGTGAACATCTGAGTGGTAGGTGGTGGCGACCATCATCCGCTCACTTGATGTAGTGCTGCCTACTTCTTCCTTAGCCTTTATCATTCTTTTTCTGTGCCTGCCCTCCTCTCTTCCTATTTTTCCTGTCTTTCCTGTCACTTCTTATTGTTTTTCTTTCTTTTACAGGTGGCTTTACATTGAGTGACAAGCCAAATGGTTTCCTGTAAGCCAAGAAACCATTTACAACGCTGGGTGGTAACAATATAACCAAATCATACGTGCTCCCTACGTGTCAACAAGTGGGCTGGTAGAGGGTTAGTGCCACTCCCTGTAAAACAAATAACTCAA
>JAGKTI010013452.1:0-13715 GCA_018397915.1 Birgus latro
TCTCCTGTAATTAACTTATCTTCACTCGGCTTCTTGTGTATGCAGGATGACAAATTAAGTACCGTAAGAAAGCTGTTATTATGCCTTCAGCTCTTGCACAATCTTCGTATGACTGCCAGATAATCCTCTTCTTTTACAGAATGACATCACTAAATACCCTTAAATAAATAGTGCTTGAATTACTAGGGAACGAACAACTTTTACCAAGATTAAAAGACAAAAATAAATGTTTAGATCTTACCCACTCCTCCACGATGATGTCTTCTGTATTCTGTTCTTGTTTCCACCAGATGATATTATTTAACTTTGGGTAAACTATATAAGATCTCCACGAGGCTGAATAAAACCGTGAGGTGGTAATAATAGTACACCTAACTCATTCTAACTTGGTCCAGATTTTCGTCTTTTTGCAGCTTATTTTACGTTGCTCAGTGGCAGGAAAAAGCTCTACGGGTCTACATCCTTTCCATGGAACTTCTTCGTGACTAGCACTATTACTCTTGAGTTTTTTCTTTGCAACAGCTCAGCATTCAAGACGGAGAGGTGGCAATTTTAGGCCAAGTCAGTGTGAACAGAGTACAGTAGTTGCAACCCCAGGCTCATGTGAACTAGAACCCGGTGGACCGCTGGTTGAAGTTGCCCCTCTGCAGTCCACCATCCTCCTTTCCAGGGATAGAGAAGGGATTGGGGGACACTACATAACTGAACAACTCCACCGCCGGATTATACCGTCCGCCACCGCACGCAAGCGCTTCTCTCCAGCATGTCAAGCTTTAACAAGAGTGAGGGAGAGAGAGAAAAAAAAAGAAAAGAAAAAATAATAAGTCCTTGGCTAAAATAGAATAAAACATGATGATATTCTCTTTTCCCAGATTTTATTCGTCATATCTGCACGCAATTCCGCGAGAGTTTTACCATTCTCTCGCAATTTTTTACCCTGTCTTCCTTGAAATATTCCTGCACTCGTATTACTGATGGCAGGGGAGGTGTATCGTGCAGCGCTGCCCCTTCAACATTCACTCTCCTCCCCTCACCGTCTCGGGTATTTATGTGCTAAAGTACAGGGTGGCACATATATATAACCCAATCCAATTCTTACGTGTTACGAGGACGACCCAGTATCAACAATGACACTTTGTATAATCTTTGTGTTGCGCGGACGGCTCTGTATTATCAAGGCTACTTTATATAATTTACTATTTCCCATAACCTCTTTCATGCTCTTTATGGTCTGCTTTTTACGTCTAATGTTGCCTGGATGATTAGTAATGCCACAAGGTAAGCCAAATAACTTCACTTGTAAAAAATATAACAGCCGTCCCCTCAACACAAGAATGGAGAGCGCTGTTTACGGCTTATCCTATGTATTTCATTTAGCCTTTGGTACCTGAGGCGCCATATTCTCATTAGCATGGGAGAAAAAGTGGCATTTCTTTTTCAGCAGCGATTTATTTTAGCTAATACGAAGGTTACTTATGCTTTCTTTCGCTTTTATATATTTATGTACTTAATGGAGAAGCATTTTTGTCTTCTTTAGCTTAAATGATTTCCTACCACTTCTTCCTTAGCGACCTGCTTTTCCTAATATTTGATTTCGTAACTTTCCATCCTCTGCGATAAATTTTTCCATGATACACAAGTACTTTTCTCTCTCTCTCTCTCTCTCTCTCTCTCTCTCTCTCTCTCTCTCTCTCTCTCTCTCTGTTTCCCCAGCTCATAGTCACATACACCCCAAGGACTTAATTTCTCCCCTTCTCCCTTTCAGGAGAGTAGTTTCTCTCTCTCAATTGCTTCTATTGCATCTCCTGCTATAGCCTTGTCAGAAGCACCCATCACCTCTCCCTACCAAAGAGGAAGTTAAGGGTGGAAGTGTGTGTGTGTGTGTGTGAGGCAGCTGGCTACGAGGAGGGAGGGCAAGAGGGGGAAAAGTGATTTGGAAAAGTTAGTAGAGTGGCTGGGATAGGAAAGGAAATAATGTTACACGGGAAGCAGAAACCGATGAAAAAACGGAAGATTGGGAGGAGTTTTAGCTGCAAGAACGCAAAAAAATAAATAAATAAATAAATAAAAATAGTGTAGGAGTGTCAGTTACAATTGAAAACAAAATTGAAAAGATCGATAGGTGAGGTGTGTTGGTTAGAAAGTAAGAAAAAGGATAAAAAAAATATATATATAGGCTAGGAGTTTTAATTAGAAGGGAAGAAATAGAAAATGGATCAAGAACGATAGATTGGGGAGGAGTGATGGTTACAAGGGAAAAAAATGAAAAAGAAAGATTGGGAAGAAGTATAAGTTACAAAGGAAGAAAAAAAAAAAAAAGATAAAACACAGGGGAGTAGATTTAGTTGCATGGGAAGAGCGACATAAATTAAAGAAAGATATGGAAAGAGTGTTACTTACAGGGGCAGAAAATTAAACAGATGAGAAAAAGAACGATGGGGAGAAGTGTTAGTTACAAGGAATGAAAAGAAAAACGGAAGATAAAGGATGGATTTTAGTTACACGGAGAAAAACGAAAAAAAAAGGGGGGAGAGAAGAGTTAGTTACAAAGAAAAAAAAGAACAATAGGAGTGTTACCTGACGAGCGTGGTGGTGTAGGAGTCGAAAAGAGGAAGAAAAACGGCAGAATTCATGTCCATCAACTGCACGGAGAATATAAAGGCACAGTCAGAAAACGCCGAGCATCAATCTTTCCCCAGATGACGGATTCCCCATTTGTAATGCTGGGGAACTGAGGCAATGACAAACGCAAGGGAGATCAATAAGGTATGGTATTTTGGAAGAATATGAGGTGCCAAAAAACAAAAACAAAAAAAATGAGGGAGGGGTAGTTAAAAGACAGCGATGGAGAGAGACTTAGCTGCTACATAGGAAAGGGGTGAAAGCACGGAAGGTGAATTTCGGAGTCGAGAATACTGGTGTCCGGAGAGGGGATGGGAAAAATAACGAAACGAGAAGAGACGTTGAGAAGGAACAAATGGGCTTGTAGAGAAAAGGCTAGAAAAGAAAAACTGAGACTCTTTCACCACCAATGATCTTTTCTAAGCCAAATTCAATCGGCAGCCGGCACCAAGCACAAAAGAATGACGTGGTCCTTTTGAAGGAGGTCATGTTAACTATTTAATTCCTTCACTGCTAAGGAAGTTGGAGAGAGGACAGCCTGCAGAGGAAAGGGTGACCATGAAGGTGATTCATTTGTGGCCACCCCTCCCAGAACAAAGGGGTCTGGCGGTAAACAGATAAGCAGATACAGACTGCTAGAAAGATATAGACAAATAGGTTGATAAACAGATAATCATGGTCTCTCCCAAGCTGAATAAAATTGTCAACTGGCAGCAGGATAGATACAGATGAATACATATATATATATAGTCATACTATTGTAGTTTCTCCTGAGCTAAATATGTACTCTGGTGGCGGCGAGAATAACACAGAAAGCGGTTATCATGTTAAAAACGTCAAGAAAAAGACTCGTGAAGGCGTGGGATATTTATCGAAGTGACTGTCGGAAGTACAGGACATGGACGTGAAGGAGAAGTGGGAGAGAACAGGTGATATTAGATGGGAGGACGGGGGAAGAGGAAGAGAGAGAGAGAAAGATGGATCGTTGCGAAGGAGAAGAGAGACAAAGTTGAGGAAATGTCGTAGAAAGGAGGTGGAAGTTGAGAGAACAGCGTAATAAAGGAGGGGAACACGAGAAGAGAATGTGCAGAACGAGGGTCAGTAAAGGAATATATGAGGGCGAGAGGAGACGCTGGCAAAGGTTATTCCAGTGGGTAATGTGTGACAATTGTTTTTGATACTCTGAAAATTAGTTTGCAGTAAATTTCATTCCGGACGAGTCACAGTGTTAAGGCAGGCAAATTATTCTTAAGGAGATAAAACAAGGATGCCCTCCATGCCTGCTAATCTTAAGGTAAAATAACTGATACTGTAAAAGTCAGTTGGGAAGAGTTTTCAGTGTTCTTAAATGTTACTGCCTCTTAGCACTAGAGACAAACAGCTCATATAGTTAAATATTTACGGTAAGATCCCAGCTGGGCTTTTCTGTCTCTGTGCTGATGGTGCTTTCTAATGCAGTATGTAGGCAAACCACATCTAAGAGTGGGTTCTCACCAGACAGAAAGGTATCTTTTCTTAAGGATCTCTGATAATTTACAGATAGGATAGGTACGCATAGTTTCACTGATGCACATTCTGGGAAGTTCATTTCCCACTATCATACACCCATGGCAGTCACTGATCTTGACACTAGTAATTTTAGATTTTCACCAATATAAAGTCATATCGATGCCAAGTACAGACTAATGATGGTCCGAACGTACGTTTTTCGTCATTAGTGAATGCGAATATGAATTTTCATTATTCGCGAATACGAATGCGAATACTCTGTTTGATGTCACAGAAATATGAGTTATTCATATTTTTTGTGCGAATTAATTTCACTGTCAGAGTTTCAGCCATACAAAATTGAATGAACAAATTTCTATCAATTTTCTATTATCACGATGCGGGACGAGGACCCAGCTCTTTCATGCATCCCCGGGGTTAGTAGACGCATCCTGGACGAACTTAGAAACGGACCCAGAACAGATCACGTCTCTCTCTCTCTCTCTCTCTCTCTCTCTCTCTCTCTCTCTCTCTCTCTCTCTCTCAGAAACTCTCGAGATTTAGAGTACTTTTTCTGGTTATGAGCTTGAAATCTGGAGATTACCCACTTTTTAATAAGACATTCCGAAAGTCTGTCATTAGGCAAAAGCTCTGGAGAAATCCAGACTTTTCTGGGAATCTGGCAACACTGCATGATGCAGGAAGCAGCCCTAGCTCTCTTGGCATAGTTACTTGACTGGCAGCACTAGCCTAGAACACTCATTCAACTCACGCTTTCAACTCTTTATTTAATTTTCTATAAACTTTATAAAGTTACATTATTAATATTCTCAAAATATTCCCATGAAAACATGCGAATGAAAATGCGAATGCTAGTATCGAAAAAAATATTCGAATAGTGAAGGAGAATGCGAAGGTGAATATTCGGACCATCACTAATACAGACTGTAGCATGAACAAACGCAGCTAAACCAGTTATGATACTTTAACATGCACTGCTCTTTATACAGTTAGCTCTTCCCAATTCGTAGCCTACTTACCCAGCAGAGGAAAGGAGTAATTTTTGCTATAACTCTTCCTGCCAGGAGAAGGTCTGATCCTGTATTAGACTTCATGCAGACTGAAACAGAATATGAGAAAAGCAATCGTGGTTAATTGTAACCATATTAAGACTCAGGTTCCTGTAACTCACTATTACTTTAATAAATTGTCAGACGTTAGCTGCAACAGGATACTAAAGTTGTTCCGTCCCTGAGAGGATTAATAATAAGCACAACAGAAAACCATACCAGGCCAATGAATTATGATACTGAAAGAAGAGAATCATAAATTACGAAGAAGGGCATGTGAGGGTGGGAGATGACGATGAATGGCACGAGAGGAAGAGAATAACGTCGAATTATCATCTGTGGTACGTAACGTCTTTTATATTTTTGCTACCACTAAACAATTTTAATTTGCTTAGGGGAGGTCTATTTTAGTGACAGGGTTCGATAAAGCTCCCAAAACCCCAACAGTACATAATTTCTTTTCTATTTCTTTTCGGGAATCACCAGATGATATTAGCTGGCTTTAGGGAAGTTTCTCGCTGTGAAGGAGCATGAAGAGTATTAGACCAGGGGAGCGAGAAGAGGACTGGAAGAAGACCAGCAAGAATATGAGCAAAGAATAAGGTAATGAATATGTGCAGGCGAGTGTGATGAGGACACGAGCAGTAAGGATAAAAGTAAGGTTAAGTCCATAGTAGCTGGAAAAAGATCTCAAGAGTAAGAACCATACCACGAATAAGGCAAAAGTAAGAGCATAAGAGTAGGGGATTGGGGAGAGAACTGCTAGAATCGCCCAGAAAGAGCGAAATGGAGAGGGACGAAAACAGAGAGGAACTTGGAGAATGAGAACGAAATGAGAGGCAACAATCATTTGAGAACGTTTAGAGAAGACGATAAGAAAGAAACACGCAACGAACTCCGACAAGAGAAACTACGAAAACAGAAAGGCGATCGACAGACGGGAAAGGCAAGCGAGAGGACCAAAACAGAGTCACACAATGGACGGGAACGATGGAAGGCGGCGGCGAAATCAGAGACGAACGCGACGGAAAGAAACGGCGGGAGAAACGAAGAAAAACGAGAAAGAGGAACGGAAGGAAAGGGAAAGAGGCTACAAAAACAGGGACGAGCGACATGCGGGAACGTCAAAAGAGGCTGTCGACGGCTGTGAACGGCAAGGAAGACAACGAAAACCGAGAGGGAAGAAGAATCAGATGCTCGAGGGCAGAACGAGAAGAATGGCAAGGGAGGAGAGGACGCCAGCAAAGAGACCCATTTGTATTTCCCTCCCGAATCTCTCCGTGTCTCTCATCCTGCACGGGAACGGGTAAAAACAGCCATCCCATCACTCGCTCCAGATCCCACCCCGCCATCAGCAGAGATAAGGCCTAATTAACCCTCTCGCGGCAGGGGGTTTATCTTACGCAGTCACAGAGTGGAAGGAGGGGAGGGGGAATCAGAAGGAGAAGTGGGGAAATAAGGAGGAAATATGAGGGGTAGGGGGAGAGAGGAGAATGGAGGAAGGAGGAGGGGAAATATATCAAAGGATTCAGAAGGTGGGGTAGGGGAATGAGGAGGGGATAGGGAGGAAGGGTGGGAGGAGGGGAGGAGAGATAAGGGAATGAGAGGGGGGTAGAGGGGGAATGAGAGGCAAGTGGGAGGCGGGGTGGGGTATAAGGAGAGAAATAAAAAGGAGGGAGTGGATGAAGATGAGGAGTTTTAGATGAGATGGGGAAAATGAGAAGAAAATATAAGGGGAAGAATAAAGAGGTAAAGTGAGGAAATAAGGAGGAGTATCGGGGAGAATAGGGAAAGAAGAAGGGGGGAAAAATATCTGGAAAGAAATCAGAATCGGGACTGGGAAAATGCAGATGGATCTAGGGATGGGGGGATCAATAGCGGATAAGAAGGTTGTCTGATAAAATTGTTTGGATTCCTGGTAAAAAAGAAAAAAAAAGAAAAAAGAAAAAAGTTAGGGTGAGGTGACTGGGGAATCTGGAAGGGTGAGGAGGGATCAGGTGGGAGGGATCAAGAAGGCAAAGGGAGGGGGGGAAGGGAGAGTATATGTGGGCAGCAGGAAGGGGTGAGATGGCTGTCTGATGTTACAGGTTGGATTCGTGAAAGTAAATAGCGTTAGGGTGAGGGGGGTGGGATGGGCAAAGGGAGGGGTCAGGAGAGGAAAAAAGGCGAGGGGGTGGGGTCAGGAGGAGGGTGCCGGAAGAAAGGAGCGACGTGGGAAAACAGGAGACTCTCTGAGATAATAAGTTAGAATCGTCGAGGTAAAACTGTATGAGTGGGGGAGAGAGGGATGGGGCTATAAGGAGGGGTGAAGAGGAGGAGAGTCAAGGGGAAAATCAGAAGGGGGAAGACTGGAAGAGGCGAAGGAGAGGAGTCAAGAGGGACTGAAAAGGGTGTCTGAGGTAACAGGGTGGGTTCGTGGAAGTCAAAAGGGAAGAGGGCCATTAGAAGGGGAAGAAGCAGAGGGGAGGGAAAGGGAGCATGGGGCTTAATCAAGAGTTTGGATTCAGTGAAGCACAACAAAAGGAGTACAAGGGGAATGAGGAGAGGGCGTGAGAGAAGATGGAGTCAGACAATGATGAGAGACACACACAAACATATATGTAAGTATATATATGTATATATATATATATATATATTTTGCTTCTACTTGATTACATAAAGATTTTAAAAAACTTGTTTTTGAGGGTGCTGATTAAGACTGTATCTAACCTGGTCTAGTTCAATAACTTTCTCCTAATCTAACTGTCTTATGGTAGCTAGAATTAACTAAAAACACGTCACTGGGATGAAGCCGTTGGCCTAAAAAACATACCCACGTTAGTGCTGAAATGATAAGAACCACGGCTATCGCAATGACATCAAACACACCCATAATAGGAAACTGTGAATGGGAAGCTGCATTAGTGGAGAGAGGGAAGAGGAATAGGACTAGAACAAAACAGAGGACAGAGACGGGGAAGGAGGGTAAATATGCAGAGGAAGAGACCAAACAGGAGACAATAAAAGAGGGAGAGGAGGAGGAAAAGAAAGAGAAAGAGAGTAAAACAGAGGACACAGAGAGAAGTATGGATGGGGAAGCGAAATCAAAACAAGATGGACGGAAGAAGAAGAGGCAGAACAAGAGGTCATAGAACGAGGGAGGGAAGAGAATGACGAAGAGGAAGAGAGCAAAACAGAGGACATTAGAATCCTGGCCTGATCCGATGCAGCTGAGTGGAGGGGTATGCATCAGGCCGCCACCTCCAGGGATCAACGCGGCTCTGCACTGGCCCAGCTTGCCTCATCACGGTCACAGGTGGGGCGGGAGGCATGAGGGGACAGGTGTGGGAAAGGGGGGATTGTTACGGGGAGAACGGAGGGAATGAAGAGAAAGAGGGGGAGGGGGGACTGACACGGGGAGGATGGAGGAAAACACTTTAATCTATTTCAGTTTCCGCAGAGACCTCTATTACGTATTGATAAACCCTTTCTATGTCGAAAACTGTCACTTAAGCTGAACATCAAAGAATGAGAAAAAAAAAAGGTGGCGAAGTGGTTAACGTTTTGAATGCTCTGGTAGTTGGAATCGTCACAGCTGAAGGTGATTAATTTGTAAAGGAGGTAATAACTGGTCGTATAATCGCCAGCTCGATCTCAGCTGAAGGAGAAAACAATCTGAAGACTTTGTTTCACTGATCATTTCTTACTAACACTATGCGGGACAAAGACATGACATGATGCACCATACTAATGCAGTGGGTCAAGCCTGATTGAGACCGCACTACTGTATTTCACTGTGGACAGTTTTGTAGATACACATAAATGGCGACATGTGAAGTTGTGTGCAGGGCGTCATTTGTTGGTGTGTTGGGTGATTGTGGGCATGAGGGTACAGCTGTCTAGTCCATGCTCAGGTTAGAGTTATAATAAATAAATAAATAAAACTATAATACATAAATAAAATTAAATAATTGATAAGCAGATATAGACAGGTAAATAAATCAATAAATCAGTACGAAAGTATAAATTTAAACTGAAATATGCTTAGTATGTTCCACTTTCTGAGGAGGCAATATAGTCGATGTTGATTGTAAAACACATGACAAATGTTGATATTGCCAGACTGTGTTGGTGTTTTCTGTGCAAACGCCTCTCTGGATTTGCCTGAGTTGGAGAGGAAAGTAATTTTAGACTGCGATAACTTCCAGCTGAAATTACGTGTGTCGACTTATCATGCAAATGTAAGCAGGTATAAAGCACTAAAAGCCAACAGTGAGAACAGTTAAATCCATTTGAGCATCCGTTCATTTAATAATTTAATTTGCCTGTGAAGCTTTGAAACGAATGAAAAATTCTGGTACATCAAGGCTGATTTCGGCCCTAAATTAATCAATTAGTAGCTGGTGCCATCAAACACGATTCTGTTTACCCAATCAGCAGTGTTATGGCAGTGCCCCAGACGTGAATGGTGGCCGGCACTAGGGAACGCGTCGGCAAACAAGAGAGCGTAATAAACAGGTACTCTCTGCCCCGGAAAAAAAAAAAAGTCAACATCATCCAGCAGAGTAAAAACGTTTAGAAGTGAAATGTTCAAGAGTTCGAATGATGAAAGTTTTCCCTGGTTAATGTATAGAGTTTATCGTGCTTACTGCAAAAGATACTTATTTTGTCTCGTGTTCCTTTCTACATCTCATTAGATCCAAGTGTTCCTGCGTGTGGGGTGTTGCTGGAAGGGTACTTAGTGAACAAAGTGATTCCTAAGTTAACTACTATACTATTACTTATCTTGCAAAATGATTCGTATACTTTATGAGTACTTTCTTAGGTCGGATTTTGAGCATGGACTGAATGACCATTTTTCCACACCTTTTCGTAGCACCTTTTCTAAAGTGATTTATTGTGTACATTACACCTACAGTATACATCATCTTGTGTGTCATACATATCCTTTTAATATCTACTGAGTTTGCATACGTAATGTACAGGAGGCTATTATGGGATATTAGACAACATGAATCGCTGAGGAAGAAGAGCTAAGAAATCTCCCTAGCTAACCAAAATATAAGGCCCAAAACTGTGAAACTATTCCAGTGTATGAAGTAGCCGTGTGTCTCGCTGTGTTGTCTGATGGCTGTGAGTCTGATGATTCGGCGAGTGAATTGTTTGCCCTGAATGACCTACCAACCGTAAATGCTGGCTGATCCGAAATTAAAGCTGCCGTTTAATCCTGTCAACATACTTCGCCAAGCGTGAAATGTGACAGATAATATAAGAATATTGTTCACAATCCGGTGTTGGAGAAGAAAATTTTGCCCTACTGAGATCCGAGACTGAACATTACTGAAATGCTAACCTGCAGAGAGATTATTAATTATTATTATAACTCTTATTATTATTTGTTTATTTATTTCTTTATTTACTTATTTTTGGTAGAAGGATATTTGTATACCACTGTAGGAGAGAGGATGCATAATGTAACTTTGTTCCCTGTGTGAGAATTTATAATGTTTTTACCGATGTAGGAGTCTGAATTATCATGGAAAGTGACGATTACGGTAAATAAAATCCGTGAAAGCTAGTTTGGTAACTAGAAGTTGGGGCAGAGAAACGTGTTTAAATAACAGCTATTTTAGTGTTGTTACCATCAGGAAATTTTTCTTTCATCTTAAGCTTGGCCTGTCGTCGTACAAGATTAAAAATCGTCGTCAATTTCTCTCTAAGGAAGACAGCAATCTATTTTTTTTTAACAGTTTAACGATCTTAGGCAAATAAGGAGTCACCTCTCGTGGTAAAAGTTAAATGACAAAAATATGCACATTTTGTTATCTCGCTCTCAGTGTGTTGCTCTTCAAACATGATAAAACCCGCTCTGGCAACAAGTCCGTGGGATCAAACGGGTGTTAATTATCGTGTGTAATAAATAAAAGGTCGCAGGTGAT
This sequence comes from Birgus latro, assembly GCA_018397915.1. Lineage (NCBI taxonomy): Eukaryota > Metazoa > Arthropoda > Malacostraca > Decapoda > Coenobitidae > Birgus > Birgus latro. The sequence continues at coordinate 11,099 of JAGKTI010013452.1, forward strand.
GATGATCCCACCTGTTTACTGATGGATGTGAAAGAAACGTGTTTTGCTCTGAAAGTCCGAATATTTTACAGAAGGGTCAATGAGGGTTATGCACAAAAGTTTTTAATGATGATGAAGTTGACGATGATACTACTACTACTGCTAATACTATCTTCCATATATAGCAAAGTATTATCATTTATTTCAAAGGAAGTTATCATGACTGATTACCGTTATTTCCTTTATAAGTCTTCACTGTTACAATGTAAAATAATTTATCCTTAAGATCTACACAACGAAGAATATTATTATTATTATTATTATTATTATTATTATTATTATCTCCTGTGTACTGTGAAATAATCGTCTACGATGTCAGGAATGAAAAAGAAATGTCGTCTTCGTAGTGAAGGGGCTAATAATCGGGTCTACTTTCAGCCCCTTAACTCTGAAAAGTCTTATATTTACGATCTACAAAATATAAGATGTGGTATGGGGGAAATTAAAAAGCCATTACTACAGTGAAGAAGCCAACCTAAAGTAAAATAATGAGCCGAAGCAAAAGTAATAAGTAAAGATAACAGATTCATATATAAGTAAATAAAGAGAAAATAAAAAACAAAGACAAGATCCCCACTGCTTAACACATCAATATGCACCAGTTTCCTTATACGATGCTGGATTTCTTGACAGCATCCCATGAAAGGAGACAACGGGGAGAAGCAGCTATGTGTATAAGATGCATCGCCCTCCTTTGAAATGAACAACGTGATGCAGAATATTTCCCTGAAGTGGAAATAAATCTTATCAAACAATGCAACCTCTTCCTCCCCCCCCCCTCCTCCATCTCTCTTACTTTTTCTCTCATTCTCCCTTTCTGCCTCCTTCTCCCTCCCTCGCTCATTCTATCTCTGCCTACCTCTTCCTTTCTCCCTTCGTCTCTCTCTCCCTTCCTCCCTCCCTCTCCCTCTGTGCCTCCCTCTCCCTCTCTCTCTGTGCCTCCCACTCCCCCTCTCCCTCTCTGCCTGCCTCCTCCATCTCTCCTTCTCTCTCCCCCTCCCTCCCTCCTCTTTCTCTCTCTCTCTCTCTCTCCTCAGGGGACGTTGCATCACGGAAATTTATGATCAAAAGCCCAGGCAAGTCGATGTTATGAAATTGGGTCTAGTGCAAGGCAAGAGGGCAGGCAGTCTGGCCAGTGCAGGGTGCGAGGAAGGGCGAGTGGAGGTGACCTTGCTAGCTGGAGGAATGGGGGAGTTGAAGGGACGTTGAGGGAATAGATGATTGAGAATGGCTGTGAGGTGATGGATATGGGATGAGAGTTGGTCGGGGGAAGGGTAGGAAAGTCACCGTTTATGCACGTGAAGGGTGGGGTAGTGAGGGGTTGGTGGGGGATGGGGAGCTAAAAGGTTGGTGGGTAAATGGATAGGGGTGAATGACCGGTGGGGGGAGGGACGGAGGGGTGGAGGAATCGTGAGGTAAGGCTGAAGAAGACACCATTTAAGTGAGTGAGGGGTTGGTGAGAGGACGAGCGAGGATGAAAGGCTGGTCGGAGGATAGGGTGTGGGGAAGAGTTGGGCAGTAACCGATTAACGAGGGGATATGGTATGAAGAATAGGGAGTTAACCATAAATTTTACTGTGGTGGATAAGCAGGAAGAGTAGAGAGGATGGGAGAGAGGAGGAGGCTGTGTGAGAAGCAGAGAAGATAAAACGAACCGATCGTGTGAGTGGTAGGTTGGTGGCGGAGGGCAATAGAGGGAATGTAACCGTGAAACCAGGTGGGTGATACAGGCGGGGGAAGAACGCTGTAGAAGTAGGTGAAGGGGAGGATAACACCATAAGTGGGTGGAATGGTGGAGAAGGGATCTAGGGAGGCAGGCAGAGGAAGATCAGAGGATACGAGTAAATGGGTGAAGGTGGAGTGAGTGGGCAGAAGAGTGTGTGTGTGTAACCGGGTTGGGGGTTTGTAAGGAAGACAACTAGACTTTTACCTAACATAAACTTTTGCTCTCAAATAAAAAAAAAAAACAGTCTTTCGTATGTCAGTGTACAGAAATTCGCCAAAACAATAGCACGAACAACACTGACAGTTACTTAATATCATACAACTATATTTTGTCATTGTCTTCCGATTTCCAGTGTGTTCTTTCCTGGCAAAATCTAAGTTTTCTACCGACCACCACAAAAAAAAAAAAAGTGAGAGAGCAATGTGACCAAGAAGACTCGATGCTAGGTTGCCGCAGAGTTATAACGTGACTGAAAAGTCGTCTAATAGTTTCTCATGTAAATTTCAATGGAAACTATCACTCAAAGACACCTAATTAACAGAACAGACTACGACCCACACTGTGATAAATGACCCACTCGACTCATTAGCGCGCCTAATTACTGGACAAGCAAAACTCAAAGAGGGCGAGTTAATCACCGGACCCGTGTGAAGGTGAGTGCTGTGTTAATTAGGGGGTAATGAGCTTACTGGTGGCATGAAGGAAGCCCAGTCCGTGCTTGCCTCCAATTTATGTCGCTCTGGTGTTTGGGATTTCGTGAGGGTCTGCATTCTGGTACCTAGTGCGTGGAGCGATGTAAGCCTCTTGTGTGTGTGTGTGTGTGTGTGTGTGTGTGTGTGTGTGTGTGTGTGT
>JAGKTI010013453.1:0-23011 GCA_018397915.1 Birgus latro
AAAATATATCGTGTTCTGAGTTCATCATACTGTAGCATTAATCTGTTGTTAAAGCTTAGCATTCATGATGAAAGATGGCAGTTTTAGGCCAGGTTAGAGTGAAAAGAATATGGTCTACCCGCAACTGTTCTAGCTCCCCAACAAACAACTCTTCTAAATATACTTACATTACCTTCACATTTCGTTCTGTACAGATTAACATATAACTCATGCTACTTCTTTCCCAGGAATTTCCGTGGCTACAGTGACACCGTCACTCGTGAGGAACACTCTACGAAAAGTGCAGACTGTGGAGGAACATTATCGATTGTCGCTGCTGGAGTATGTTGTATCAGATGAAAATTATGAAAATCTGGAAGGGCTTCCACTTCTGCCATTAGGATCAGGACGCTGGGGAAGCTTTAGCAAGAGTGAAGGGAGGGTGTATGTGTGCTCTGAGGACGAGGCTGAGGTGTTCCTGGGGCAGAGTGACGAGATCCTCAGGACAGACCTGCCTACTGCTGTGTACAGGAGGTTACGGGAGGCTGCACAGAAAGGTAAGACCACCACACACATTTCTGCAATACAGTTTTGAAGGAAAATGTACAATAAAGAAGGAAACTGTATGGTCAGCGTACGAGTATGAGTTATCTTCCCTTGGGCCTGATGATTAGAGCACCCCAATCAGGGTGATAGTTTTCCATTTTGAGATCTCACATATTTTCCACAGTACAGTCCTATTGTATTGTTTTTAAATGCTACAACATGCTTGCATGTGTCGTCCTTTGGTAACCTAATGGCGTCCCGCCACCCTGGTCAGTCTCTGGCAACCTCCCTATTCAGTTCCTTCTCCCTGAGGTCACACACAATGACCTCGTTCCAAGTCTTCCTCAGTCTGCCTCTCGCAACCCAACCCCCTATGTTCACACTTTTCACCTTCCGCACCCAATTGCCATTTTCCATCCTCTCAGCATGCCCAAATCATCTTAGTCTACCCCTCCTCATCACAACACCAATACATTCCAGTCTTGTCCTTCCTTCAATCGCAATCCAAGCCGCACCCTCCCCTGTCACAGGCTTCGCATTCAAGGACGCACTACACCTATCTAATCACTGTCGTTTCTATGCGTTTGAGCCAACGAATATCCTCTTCCTTTACTGCCCAGGTCTCACTACTATACAGCATTACACTCCTAACACATGATGCATACAAAGACCCCTTAGCATGGAGGAAGATCCCTCTCAGTGTTGGGAGAGGCAACTGCTCCCTGAACTTTCCTCAACCACTCCTTACCCTCGCCATAATGACGATGGAAAAGATATAGTTGGGAAATCAACCATCTTCCCTGCGGTGTGATGGTTAGAATGCCCCAATCAGAGTGACGGGTTTATGTAGGTTTGATCCATAAGAAGTCACTGGAGACTTTTCGATCACATTTTGCCACCAAGGGAAATATGCTGGTTATCTACCCATAAATGTACTGGCCTCTGGTAACCTTGCCTCGGGCCCTGACATCCTGAAGGAAATAAAATGAGATTGGCCATTACCGTTTTACCCATCTTTTATTTTTTTTAATGAAATTATAGAAAAATACAGTTAATTCAGGCTATCTATGACGGAAATATTCTTCCTTTTGCACCAGCTTCCCTTGGCTCAGTGAAAGAGTAAGTCAAATACCACGGCTCGGCATCCTTTCTTTTCTATTTCTTTGTGGCTCGCACCATAATTTCATTGTTACTCTCTAGTTGCAGCACAGCATTCAAGACACTGACATGGCAGTTTTACACATATTTAAAGTGAGCAGAGCTTAGGGAAACAAAGTCATATTCTAATTGGTATAATACGTTTCCCTGTTAAGTTTACTCTCCCTCGATGCTTTCGCCAGATGTTCACGTTTGGAAGATACTTCATCCTTAACCCGCCGAGTCCCGACCGGTTTTTTACGCAGCTTACCCCCAGATCCCGACCGATTTTCGATTTTTTGTTTTTTGGCTGAAACCTTCGCTTTTGGTGAGAAACATCGAAAATTCATAGTGAAATCGCAATCCTGAGGTAATAAAATGTTGATACAGGTGTCACTCAACCTTACGTTTTCCTTCTTTTTCATGGTACCTGGCTAAGAAAACGAAGTATGGAAGGGTTGACTAATTCAAGCCACTTTAAATTACGTATTTATTTCATTTATTTGGTACGAATTAATGTGTAGTAAAAGTCTATAATTGTTTTCTCACAATAATATAGGCGTTTATAAGCATTGTTCACTCACCCAAAACCCCAGTATGTGGCACCTTCCTTTACAACATTACCACCTCATCACTTCTGTTTGTTTCTACCTCTAGCTTCTTTGTTTCTTTGTCCTCCACCTCAGGAATCACTTTCACCGTGAATTTCGTCATTAGAGAGACCGTGGGGCGTAAACATACCTTTACTGGCCAGCTTACTGCTAACAGGTGAATTGCCCAGTGTGAGGGGAGGGGGGGAAGGGGTGGTTAGGAGGGGCCAGGCAGTATCCCCGCTTGACAGCAGGTAGAGGAAGGTCTCCCACATATGCCTACCAAAAATCACCCGCGAATGTTGAAAAATGTGCACACAATGGGCATTGCAACTGCGTGACGTACGATGTACGTCGTTGGGTCTCTCCACGGAAAAAAGTTGTGACGTACATCGTACGTCGGTGGGACTTGGCGGGTTAAAGATTTATCCAGCACATGACACTTCAGTATACTCTTGTACCAGCGCAAACTGTGTCTATATCAAAGCGATATGAATATCATACAAGAGAGAGTCGATGTAATTTGCAAATAAATCGCCCAGGAAGAGGTGTTACGAAGTCTCCAGTGCCTCCAAGACTACGACCCTCAATTCCCTGACCATACCCTATCAGGAGAACAGACAACGTGGTCTTCTATACCGCGTTGTCCTAACCTGACAAAATCCCTGTGCCCCTTTCAGCTCAGTTGATGATCAGGCGTAGCCTAGGTAGATCGGAGCGTTCATTTCACTAGAAACCAAGGACACTCAGTCCTACCTCATGCAATTACATCTTAGTATTCAAGTTGTGGGAGTGGTCCAGTTCCGTCAGGTGAAAATAAACTGGTTATGGCTTATTATATTAATTCCTTGATTTTTGACATTTTGCTTACTTAAATTTGTAGTCATTGTGTAATTCCTGAGTAATCAAGGTGCAGCAAAATTGGATTATGTTGAGTGTAGTGTGACTGGATGATGTGGAATAGAATACTGTTGGTGTCTCCACCATGAAAGGGTTAATGATGACAGTTCTGGCAGTCTCAGACTTCTAGGACAAATCCTGAGTTAGGTAAAATCATTTGACGGTTGCTGTAAGAGAATATTCGTGTTGTCTTGACCACAAAAGGGTTAATTAATAACAGTAGTAACATTCAGGTTCCTATGACTCGCTCGGCTGGCGTTCCATGAAACAGTACTAGAGGTGCCTTACTATGAGAGAGTTAGTGGTGGCAACATTATCACTGACGATGCTACGTCTCACCCCCAGACAGAAAACAAAAAAAAAATCTGGTTCCTATCAAACACTTCTTAGTCATCTTCACTACGTGATGAAGCAAGGGATCTCCTAAGTTAATTAAACCACTTTGAAACGAGAATAACCACTGAGAGCAGTGGTTCTTAAACATTTTCGGCCCCAAAAATGACTAGTTAGTCTGCGTTACCGTACACGAAATTATTATTATTTTTTTTTCAATCAGGATGCTCTTCTGGATACCCCTCAGATACTCTCTGGGGGTATCCAGGCAGTACTTAGAGTGCAATACCTATATTCACCAACTGACCTAAGGGCCAAATATTTGACTTTGCCCTGAGACCTTGAACTTCGCTATATTACTTGCAAAATCGATTTGTTTCATTCTTGCCTAACCCTTCACCCATCCACAAACATGTGTTCAGATCAGACCAAAACCCTTGGAGATGACTTTGCCTACTGTCTTTGACCATTGATCTTCTCTGTGACCTTGACTTGTGACTGATCACGAAATCGAATCTCTTCATCCTTGTTTTAACCTGAAACCTTCCACTAAGTTGTCTACATTGGATAAAAACTGTTGAAGTTGACTTTGACCTGTGACCTTTCCTTTTCAGCCCATCCACTAAATGTCATCCAAATGAGATCAGTACCGTGTTATTATTTTTTTTTTTTTTTGTTGACAGACACAAGTCGAACCTTGACTTTGCCCTTTGACCTCAACCTTTGACTGATTGTTCTAAAAATTAAATTCCCTCATTCTTAACAGACCCCTAATCCTGCAACCAAATTTGGTTCAGGTTAGATAAAATATTGAGTTAAATTTGCTCTGTGACATTTCCCAATCACTTTGACCTTTGATTGATTGTTTTCAAAGTCGAATTCTATCGTTCATCCCTTATCCTCAACCTCTCCACACAGTTGGGTCAATATCGGATAAAAACTTTAAGTTGATTTTGTCCTATCACCTTGATCTTAGAACCATTGTTCTAAAAAAAAAAAAAAAAGTAGGTTTACTTCTTGGCTGACCCTCAGTCCTTCTACCAGGTTTGCTTAAAATCAGATAAAACTGTTTGACATTTTGGTAACAGTCACATACACGGGTCGAACTTTCCCCTTGCCCTCTGACCTTGACCTTTGGCCGGTTACATCAAAATCAAAGCACTCTGTTCTTGCCTTACCCTTAAGCCTTCTCAAAAATTTTGTCAGTTGGATAAAGTGTTTATTTTCCTTGGGTAAACTTTGCCTATCCCAGTGATCTTGACCTTTGGCTGTGTTTCTCAACACAGTAGGTTTTACTCGTTGGGTTTATCCTTCCTTCCACCATTCTAAAATCGGATATACAGTTTATTTTGTAAACACACACACACACACGCACACACACACGCACACACACACACACACACACACACACACACATCGCTCTAAACACAACACCCATTCTGGCTTTGCGAGTGCAGGTGTAATTATCTATAATGCAAGATGCCCTAATCTCTGGAGGGGGGGGGTGACCTTTAACCAATGGCCTCCTTGCCACCCTGTCACCACCATCAGGCTGCTCTCTCAGCTTACACCACCCGCATTCATATACTTCCTCACTCCGTCCCTCAACTTCTTCCAGTCAGTCTCTAGTCATCCATTCCCCACATGGCCATACCACTCAGAGTGCTTCTAATTCCAGCACATCCACATTAACGCCATAACACACCCGAACCTCCTTACTTGTCTGTCTGTCTCTCCACGTTACTTTACACACTTCTCTCAAGTAATTCCGTCATTTCTCTTGATTTGTGCCCATCCAGCAAAATCCAAGATTCACTTCCATACGTCAGAGTGGGGTGGGGGTCACAGTACTCTCGTGCAACGACTTGTTTACTTATATGCTTATCTTCCAGCGCCTTGTCACCGCCTTCATTGTACTTTACCTGCACCCCTCCTTCCCTTCGAACCCTTTCTTGTATTTCATCCTCAGAACTCTCGTTTTTGCTCTTTACAATGCCTAACTGCTTGAAGACCGCTCCTGGTCTCCGTCAGTTAACTGTGAGAAAAATACACCAGTAGTTTGATGGGGTTAATATTTTGAATATTATGCCACCTTTGTAGATCATTCTTGCTGCCAGATAATTTTATTCAGCTGAAGGCGGTGGCTTGGTGTTTGGGGGCCGAAAAATCGACCACTAAGCAACTCTGGGATATTGATATGCAAAGACTTTTCAGGCTTCCGCCAACGCACAGGAGAAGTTGTTTTACCGCTCGCCAACAAAAATATTTTCCCCACATATATTGAGAACGCGACTGCATAATGTGACTTTCAGTATATAGATTTGTCTTGAATCCACCATCATACTTTTACTTAACAAGGAGAGCAAAATATATCAGTTTCAGCACCACCCAGACCAGGTTTTAGGTGGAAAAAGTCACGGGCAGTGTTGAAATGCACGGCGAAAGTTTTTTTTTTTTTTTAACGTTAGAAAACGAAATTTTGCAGTGGTATACGTCTTCTACCCAAACTAGATTTTTGGCGGGATGGAACGCCGACGGGGGTCCTTGGCAATGCTAGTATGCATAGTTATATATATATTTTTTTTCCCTAGGAAGAAATTTTGTACTCAGCCCTTTTACCATATCTGGCAGGGTGGGAGCTCCGGGTACAGCCACAGGCAACCACCACAGAGTACTGTATACTAAAGAATACAGACAGAGCACATAAGAGAACACTTTACAAACTTTGATGCTCGTTTTCAGAAAATGATTTTTTTTTCTTTTCTATTTTTTTTCAATTCAAATGGCCAAATTACCTTTAATTACGGACCAAATGTTGCATATGAGGTCTCACGTCAAAGGAGAAACTTGGGAGAAGAAATTGATCCATGGAATTTTTCCTGAGTGGTGTAGATTTTTCATACTACTATTCATTCTAAGACCTGTAAAAAAAAAAAGTGCGTCAGAGAAAAGATGTACAGTGACAGTAGTTGTAACAGGAGAGAAATATCCACGGGTCATAATTAGGTACTCAGTCTATACCGTAAGATTAATAAGATGGCCACGTTCCATGGATAGTTTATCTAGAATGCCGCCTTGAAAATCATTTAAAAAAAAAAGGTACAAAAGTTCCGATAAGTTATGTACATATTAGTTTACAAGTGTCAGAGCACATGTTAACAATGACTCCAATTTTAAGACAAATGCCCCCACCCCATAGAAAAAAAAAAGCCTGTCGTCTTCTGAGAGATCAACCAGCAGTAGTAACAGAAGTATACTGTATAGCAGAGTAACCCTAGTCTGTGGCTAAGCAGACCCATCAGCCGCAGGAAAGCAATCGCCTCTGCACGGTTGTCCCGCGCAGTGAATCGATGTGTCCTTGCAGCAGACAACGCCTCGCCATACCGGGGTGCGGGGAGCCGGGCAGTGTGGAGGATTGGTTCCTGGATGGACGCCGCATTTTTATAGGCATTAATAAAGTCATAGCATCATATAACCATTGCACAATATGTAACACTAGCGCAGGTAGATATGTCTAGGGCATCAGGAAATGAATCACAAAACAGTCTGTGCCTCTAGACGAATGTATGATGTATGTAAACACACGATGTTGTCAAACGCACTCAAGGAAGCCGGTTAGCTCACGTGACAGAAGCGTGCCAGATGCTATAAACACACACACATACACACACTTGTCAGGTAACCGAAAGCCAGGCAGTAATATAATCAGGTGTGGGAACCAGAAGGAATAGGAGATCGGTAAGAGGCAGAAGGAGATTGGAGAGAAGAGATTAGCTCTGACAGTCACTGGGGTCACGTCACTCTGTCCGTCGTAGAGGTAGGCAGAGAACAATATAACTGTGTCACAGTATAAATGTGTCACAATGAAACCTCTTAAGCCCAGAGTGGCTCTATCTCACCTTCATGTAAGATACAGTCTCCATGCTATCCGACGCCCCACGACTTTATATTGGTAGCAGCCTGCATTACTGGTGACAGAGGTGCATCTCCTAAACTACGACTGTTATGTACATTTGACAGCAACAGAACTCTACGATCCTCTGCGATAGCCACTTATTGACTCTGGTGGCACCTACCTACCTAGCAACCTACATACCTACCAGTCTACCTATCGACATTTGTATCTCCACCCAGTTAACTAGGCACCATAGTAAACTCCACATCACCCTGTTATTTGGCTATGTGGTTATCATACAGCATTATTAATGGTTTCCTGTGTTACAAGAAACCATTAGGCTTACTGAATAGAACTTAGTGTAGAGCCACAAAAAAAGCAGCACTACACCGAGTGAGTGGATGACGGGTGCCTCCCCCCCCTACCCCTATTAGTAAATGAATTAATGAGGGCGACCTCTAATCCCTCCAGCTCGAAAAGTCTCATTTGAGCATAATATAATTGTCAATAACGAACAATGGTTGAAAAAAAAAACAGTCATTGGCAGGAGAGGTTGACCCCTTGAATCCGGTATCGTATTTTTTGTTTTTATTGTTGCTGCTTCCAGACGGTTGTATTTAAATCAGCAAACCCATCTCGCACTGAAGGGGTTAATAATGAAGGCTACATTTAAATTCTTCAATTTGAAAGTTCTCTCCAGAGCTGAATAATCTCGACTGGTGTTAGCAGTAATAAAATATAAATTGCGTCACCTGAGTGAAGTGGTTTGTAATCAGTGATTGTAAGGCATTGTTATTATTCTTATTATTTGTAGTAGTAGTATTAGTAGTAGTGGTAGTAATTGTTGCATCCCAAGGCTCGTCTGAAAGTGGATTGCAGGCTTAAGTTGCCTTCCTTCTACGGTCCATCATTCTTCTTTTGCGAGATAGGGTATTAGTAAGAAGTGTTTGAGTAACCAGGCAGTGGAGCCGCTTGCATATATCTGTTATTACCTTGTGATGGCACCCCTCCAGCACCTTAAGCCACCTGATGGCACCCNTCTCTCTCAAACAATATCCAGGTGTGGCCCTCGTCCTTCTGCACAATACTCGTTGTGTATAGTCGCTTTGCTTTCAGCTGACAGAACTGGGCCACTCCTACAAGTTAAATACTAAGTTGCGGTTGTATGAAAATCGATAACCTTTAGCTATGAGGCAGGGATGAGTCTTCAGGAATGAGTCTTCTTGATTACTAGTCATATCTGTCCTATAGCCTGGCCACCAACTGAGGCCAAAGGAGTAGGTCATCTTTGTCAGGTTAAAGACGTGATTGTTGCCTTACTCACTCTACCTCTCTGCAGTCACTGTAATTGCTGAGACGGGACGCCTTCATGTGGTGGCATCGATATAACCGGGTGGCTTCACTGCCTTCTTATACAAACATCCCACAATTATTTCCTTGAAAGTAGGATGGTGGACTACACAAGAATGGCAACTTCAGAAGCGTCCTCCGGGTTCACGTTTCAGAGGAACCTCGGGCTATAAGTACTACCACTACCACTGCTACTGCTACTACAGTTATATACTGTATACTGTTTTCTGTTCCGTTTACAAGTACATACCTCCGAGGAGGACCATACCACACAATTCAGATTACCACCAAAACTTATTAAACTCTTCCTTGGCCCATGACCCACATATCCACAAAATTTCATTGAAATCCATCGATAACTTCTTGAGATATCGTGTAGGCAAATAAACAGGAAACAGTCCTGAACCGGGTCTCTGATTCTGGTCAATACCAAAACTGAATAAACCCTACCTTGGCCCTTGACCTTCATATTCATAAAATTTCATTGAAATTCAGTCAATAACTTTTCGAGATATCTTTTGGACAAACAGACAAACAGGGGTGAATACATGAACTCCAACTTTCCTTGGCTGAGGTAATTATAGACTTATGAGTTGTTTACAGTTACTGATATTTCCATTGCTGTTCACAATTTTTCAAAGTTATTATTTACCTTTGTAGTCTATTTCTGTGTAAAGTTATATTTCTTTTTGTATTTATTTACTTTAGAATTGTTTGCAGTTGATCTGTAGTTATGTTTCCAGGTATAGCTCTGTGTGATTAGATTATGTAGCTCTGTTTACAGTTAGTTTACAGTAATTGTTTTGTTTATAGTTCTGTTGTTTATCTTCAGTAACACTTTTGACGACAAATACTAATTAGTTATAGTGTAGTTATTTGCAGTTATAGTTTTTACAGTATTTTAATAATTTAAGTGTTTGCAAGTCATCAGTTACGGTTCTCTTTATAATCAGTTCTGTTCACAGATATATCTGTTGACAGTAGTAGCCTACTTTGTTTATAATGCTGTTTGCAGTTTGTATAGTTCGCAGTATTTATAGTTCACAGTTACATTTGTGTGTACAGTGTTCAGACGTGACCTACTTGAGTATCTCCGTAGAGGTTATGTATTCACTTATGTTTCTCTGTTTCTCCACAAGATATCTCAAAACGTAATTGATGGCTTCCAGTAAAATTTTGTGGATATGTGGGTCATGGGTCAAGGAAGAGTTGATTAAATTTAGGTGGTGATCTGAGCTGTCTGGTATAGGAGGCTGGCGGACGTATACGCTATCTGAGTGTCTTAATTTGTTTTACATGTGGATACGGCAATTCTGTTCATAGTTCTGTTTACAGTTGTAGTACTGTTGTTGTTGTTGTAACCCCAGGCTTATCTGGATACAGGCTACAGTAAGCCGGCCACTTCAACTGGTCGCTTCCAGAGGTCTTTGGTTGAGGTTACGTTGAGCGATTATCTGTTTTGTGATAGTGTGGCGCATGAAATTAGTGTTGTTGTGCAGGGGCTGCATTGCAGTGTAGCTATATTTTGTTATGGCACTGTACCAAGGGTGGTGAGCGCATCGCACTTTGGTTGGGTATACTCGTGTGTCTGGGTAGGGTAGTTTCTGAAGGGTGGATGCCTGGTTGTCGATCATGAAAGATGCCATATGGTTGAACGTGTTGAATGTCTGTGGTAACTTTGTATGTGTCTGTGAAGTGGAATGTTGGGTGGTGGAGGAAGGAGGCTTTTGAGATGCTCTAGGTACTGTTGGGTGCTTGTTCGTATTTTATGGAGGCGGGTGATTCAACATAAAGTCATAAAGTTGCCAGGGTGGGATGGGTTTGAACTAAAGTGATGAACCGTGTTTCTCTCATATTTATATTATCCTTGACTGCAGGCATTCTTCTTCCTCGATGTAGATGATCAATACATGTGGTCTAAGTGCATCGTGTTATTATTGCTAAGGATTTGTCTGTGTCTGTTTGAGGCTGAAGAGTATGTTAGTTAAAGTTGGGGCCCAGCTTGGACAGGCTTAATTCAGGCTGTTCTACTGAACTGAGTAGACGGTTTTCGGTAATTGTTTCTGTTGACCAGAGATAGTGCCTGGTGTCTTCAAGGCACTGAGTTTACGAGATGCCTCTACACTGATGTAACTTGTATGCCATGTACGTGTCCTAGTCAGTCGTAGAATTATGGGATGTCTTTCCTGTGGTAGTGGTTGGTTAATGAGATTTGAGGATGTGTTTGAGGTTCATATCCACCTGGTATGAGAAGGGTAATTGTTGATTTGACAAGTGAGGTAATCGTTGTGTTTTGTCTAAGCTAATTTTCAAGTGAGTGTAAAGCTAGAGTTGGACTGCTCTTTGCTGAGTGGTTAAAAAGTGAGAGTGAGAGGACTGACCCCTGTGGGACACCATAAGACGTTAGACAGTATTCTGAATTAACAGCTTTGGTTTTGGTTGTGCACTTGGCTTTGTCTGCAGGAGAAGAAGTTGGCCCAACCATTTTGTTATTTTCTTCCGTGTTTATGTCCAAGGTTTTATTTATTAGGATGAGTCAAAAGCCTTATGTCTGTTGCTGCTAGTATTGTTTTTGATGATGGTTGTCTTTTATTGAGGCCATCTAGGTTAAGCCGAGTTTATTTGGAGACGTGGGAGGTGGCTGAATGTTTTGTTCGGAATCCATGCTGGGAATCTGAGAGAGGGTTATGGGGGGGTGATGTACTTTAATATTTCCATGAATTTGGATGCTGTGCAAAGCAGTAATGTTGGTCTGTATGATGCGGGACTGTTTGGAGGTTTTCCTTCTTTGAGAATGGGAATAATGGTTACTTCCTTCCAGGTATCAGGATTTTGCTTGTGAGTTCAGAAGTTGACCGTTTCAGTGGGAGCATTCATTGCTTTGAGGCTGAAGTGTTTTAAACGGATATTTGAAACTTTATCTATTCCTACCGCTGTGTGTGTGTGTGTGTGTGTGTGTGTGTGTGTGTGTATGTGTGATCATTTGAAGCGCTTCTTATGAGGCGAATGGGGGTGGTGTTTGTGCGTTCCTTTCCTTTTTTTTTTTTTTTTTTTTAAGATAACTGTTTTGCGGATATGTGTTTTTGTGTCTTAGTGCATAATGGTTTATTAATTTTACTGGTTATCTCCTTCTTGTGATGGTTCAGCCATTGGGCCGTCTCGTCGGCTGAAGAAGCTCCCTGACACTTTTTCCTAAGAGATTTTTTTTTTCGTTTATTACACCTTATTGTCCTCTTCTGTGTTTCATAAATCCTTCCAGTATCGCTATATCATTAACCAGCAATATCCAAAAAACAAATCGCTGAGGAAGAGGTACTAGGGAGCTTTATTTCCCGATGAGAATACTGGCCAGTGTTTGGTAGAGCTTTGTGAGTTGGTGAGGTTTTTGGGACGTATGGTAATTTGTTATTGTTTTCCAGAATTTACTGCTGTTTGTTTTCTGGGTGTCAACAAAGTTTTTTTTTTCAGTCTTCTTGCATGTGTGTTTGGAAAAGGTCATTTATGGTGCTGATCAAGTTTTGCTTAGTTTCTAGTTCTGCTGACGTGAGTTGAGCTTTACTGATTAATTTGTTTCTGTCTTTGATGTGCTGTTTTATAGGAAGAGAGAAATTTGAGTTCAAGTTTCTAGCACTGTCACCAGGTGTATGAGATTGCTGGCTGTTTTAATAATTGCGTTAAAGATGGCAACTGCACGGTGAGTGTTTAAAAAAGAATCAGTGTTAAAGCTGTATCATGCTTGCTGTATGTCTTTAATAAATAATGTCCAGTTTGCCTGCTAGTAGTTGGTGAAGGTTTTTCCATTCTTTGGCTGGATTCGCTTTTATTGTGCGCGGTCTGTTTGTAGTGAGGTGGTCCCAGGAGAAAATTAATCATGTATCATTTTCCAGGAAGTTTGAATTGCCTGTGTTGGGTTGCATAAAGTGATATCCAGGAGGTGGCCATCTCATCGATTGTGTGTGGAGGTTGTGTTGGGGTGTGGTGGTTATTTGAAATGAATAAGTGTTCAAGATGTGGTAGAATGAGGAACTTTGACTGTCTTATTTCTGTGTGATAAACTATGAGAGGCGTTTTGCATTTATGTCACTGGTTATCACACTGGGAATGTTCTGGAACGGGACGTGAGATGAGGTGTATCCTGGGGAGGGGGAAGTATGATGTCACTGGCGGTATATATGTGTTTATGTTTGGTGTTTCATTGTGTATTTTGATTTTAATTACCTTGCCCGGGACGGAGTCCGGTGAGGTATTGTTTTTGGTAGAGTTTTTTTTTTTTTTTTTTAGCAACATTACGGAAAAACGGCTGAGTGAAATTATATGAAACTTTCAGCATATGTGGGCACTGATTCTAAAAGAAAGTGATTAAATTTTGGAGGTAATCGAGTGACCCTTAAAGGTCAAAATCGAGGTCACGGATTTTCAGAGGCTATAACTTGAAACCGGTTGAAGATAGAGGTATTTATTATCATCAGCATACAGGAACTCCCATATGGGCTTGCATTCGGCACTAAGACCTTTCACCTTGAGTGGCCATGAAAGGTCAAACTCAAGGTCACGGATATTTAGGGGGCTGTATCTCGAAACTGATTGCAGACAATATTTACTATTATCAACATATAGGAAGTCCCATGTGGGCTATTAATTGGTACGATGACCTTTGATCTTAAGTGACCTTGAAAGTTAAACTCAAGGTCACTGATTTTCAGGGGGCTATAACTCGAAACTGGTTGAAGATAGAGATATTTACTATCTATCTATCTATTGCCAGACGCCTTAATCCCGTAAAGGGAGGCTACAAACAAATCGCCTCCATATCATCCTGTCCCCAGCCATTTCACTGCCCTGTTCCCAACTCACCTCCCCCCCCTCTCTCATCTACCTTTTCACTCCATCCCTCCATCTCACCCTTGGCCTTCCCCTCCCTCTCCCCCCCTCCACTTCACTCACATAAACTCTCCTCGTCAGTCTCTCACTCTCCATCCTCTCCACATAGCCAAAACACCTCAGTGTGTTTCTCCTAGCTCTTCCCATGACATTCACATCCTCACCGCACCACAACGCTCCTTCACATCCTCATTTGTCAGTGACTCCACAGGCTTCTTTCAAATAACTCATTTCCACTGCTCTCACTCTTGACTTCTGTCCCTCCAACAAGGTCCAAGCTTCACTTCCATACGTTAGAGTTGGTTTCAAATTACTATCATGTAGTAAATTTTTCACTTCCATGCTCACTCCCCTGTTTCTTATCACTGCTTTCAAGGAATCAGCAACCTTTCTTCCTAGTTGTACCCTTTCAAGCACTTCACCCTCCAAACTTCCATCCTTACTCATCACACTACCCAAGTACTTAAACGCACTCACATTTTCCATTTCCTCCTCACCCAAACTCACTGTACATTCACTGACTTCACTTCTCCCGAAGACCAAAACTTTACTCTTCCCTACATTCACCTTCAGATTCCGTTTCTGTAACACTGTCCCAGACTCATCCACCTAGCCTTACAGTTCCCCTTCGTCTGCACTTAACAACACAGTAACATCTGCAAACAATAGTACAGGGAGTTTCCAAACACTGTCCTCTCTCATTAGGGCTGCTCCAACATCCACTGCCCTACCTACCTTGTGTCTCTTTTATAACCCCATCCATATACAGATGAACAACATGGAGACATGACACATCCCCGTTTCAGTTCAACCTTGAAATAGAAAAAATCACTCGGTTCACTATCCACACGCACTGCAGCCTTAGCATCCTCATACATACTCTTCACAGCATCCAGAAACCTCCCATCTACTCCATATGTTCTTAATACTTTCCACAATCCTTGTCTATCCACGCTGTCATATGTTTTCTCCAAATCCATGAAGGCCGTATACAACTTCTTTCCCTTCTCTAGAAACTTTTCCACCAAAGATCTAAGAATGTATCTTATCTACACAACCTTTTCCCCTCCTAAATCCTCCCCGTTCTTCTCTGACTGATTCCTCTGTTATTTCCCTAACTCTGTCAATAAGTATCCTTCCATATACTTTTCCTACTACACTAAGAAGACAAATGCCCCTATGATTACCACATACTTCTTTTTCCCCTTTTCCTTTGTACAGGGGAATAATAATATTATACCTGACTTCCGATCCTCCAGGACTCTACCTTCTTCGCAGGCCAATATGCACATCTCCCACTTCCATTCTACCACTTTCTCTCCCCCATGCTTCAGCATTTCACCACACACTCCATCAATTCCTGGGGCTTTCTCCATTTTGACATTCTTTATTGCTTCCACCACTTCCATCCTACTGGTTTCTTCCTCTCTTCTCACATCCCTCCTCCTCCCTGCCATTCCCCAGCCACTTATACTCGCATTACTTTCATTCTCTATGTTCAGAGTGTTCTCTCCATCTGCTCACTTTTTCTCCCTTCTCCACTAGTAATTTACCATTTTTATCTTTCACTCCCTGACTAACTTCTTTGCCACTCTGTCTAACTCTTGCCAGAATATTGTCTTACATTCCCTCCATTTTACACTCAAATTCCTTCCGAATTCCTCATCCACTTTCTTCTTACTCTCTCTTACTAATATTTTCACCTCTTTCTTCGTCTCTGCATATAACTCTCTTCCGTCTCTAAATTTTTTCGACGCCCCTGTTTCTCATCCACTCAGTATAAGCTTTCTTCTTTTGTGCCACAGCCTGTCTCACCTCTTCATTCCACCATGCTGTTCTTGCACCCCCTTTCGTCTTCTCTTCACCCCACACACCACCTCACATGCTGCGCAAATTTCCTCTGTGAATATCTTGCACACGCCTTCCACGTCCCCCATCTGTTCCAGTCCATATTTACCCAATCGCTCCTTCACTTCTCTCTTATATTCTGTCTTTTTGTCATCCTCTTGCAACTTTTCTACCCTCCTTGATATACTACTTCTTCCTGTCCTTCCCTTCTTCTATTTCTCCATATCACTTGGACCTTGATTCTCACCACCACCAAGTGGTGGTCAGGAAGTCCACTCCCCCAACCTCTACATGCTCTTGCATCCAGTACACACATTCTCATCCTTTCATCCACACACACTATTATCAAGATACGAGTATAGGAAGTCTCATATGGGTTTTCATTTGGCACCATGACCTTTGACTTTGAGTGACCTTGAAAGGTCAAATGCAAGATCACTTATTTTCAGAGGGCTATTACTGGAAAGCAGTTGAAAATAAACATAATTACTATTATCAACATATACGTAAACTAAACGTTATTATAACGAATGTGATGATAAAGTGTAGGTATAACTCTACTGATAATGTAATTGAACGCCTTTATTATAACTTACTGTCGTTCAGTTTGAAAGGTGAAACGCAAGGTCAAAGAGCTTCACAGGGCTAGTAGAAGTTGGTATTAGGGAGATATTTGCTATTATTAACACTGGAACTCATTATGGCATATGTTACAAATAATTAGTACTGACAGATAACAAGTTCCATTTTATTTGCGCCATTACCTTAGACTTTAATTGTTTACTGACACTAAATGGCAGTACCGATTCGGGATGTAACAGCAGTGTAGTAACTGCTGTCGGGTGAGGTTTCTTGTGCCTGGCAACCACTTGATGTTATTTTTCTGGTGTTGTTGCTGGATACATGTTGCTCTGTTTGATGTGCAGGGTTTGTGAATGGAATGTCTTTGAGTGCAAGGGAGATGAAGCTACTCCCCTTCACTCTGTGTTTCCTCTGTCCTGTGAGACTAAAGTGAACTCGATGAAGTGTAGAGTGTTGGATGTGTTATTGGGTTTAGTTTGTTTTATGCAAATGTTATGGCAGTGTTTTGTGTGTGTGTGTGTGTGTGTGTGTGTGTGTGTGTGTGTGTGTGTGTGTGTGTGTAGAATGTTGTATAAGTCTTTGATCATTTTGTGTGTATGTGTGTGTGTGTGTGTGTGTGTGTGTGTGTGTAGAATGTTGCATAATTCTTTAATCGTTTTGTGTGTGTGTGTGTGTGTGTGTGCGTGTGTGTGTGTGTGTGTGTGTGTGTAGAATGTTGTATAATTCTTTGATCGTTTTGTGTGTGTTTGTGTGTGTGTGTGTGTGTGTGTGTGTGTGTGTGTGTGTGTAGAATTTTATATAATTCTTTGATCGTTGAGTTAATGCCGTTGACGTTTAATTATGAAATTTTTGTCGTATTTTTTTGTTTAAGTGTGGTCTTTGTGTCATGTGCCGTGTGTGATGGATGAATGTGCGCTTTGTGTGTTTCTGCCGCCACATTTTCATTGTGAAGTTGTTTGTATGGGGGCGAACCTGAGCAGTCGAGATACATCTACTTTTTACCGAGGCTGCAGTTGACTTGCCAATGTCTCCATGTACGAGTAATCTTCCTGGAGAATTCGCGGCTTGTGTTTGTCTGTGGCCCAGGGTTGCGTTCAGTGTCTCTGGCTAGGATAAGTTGGTGTAACTGGCAGGCCAGAGTGGCTGCAGGCCTTCTAATGAAAAAAGAAAAAAAATTGTCTCCGATTGTGCACCTTTTTGCCGACACTGCAGCACAACATCCTTATTTTTTTTTATTTGTTTATATATATATATTTTTTTATTTATTGTGTTGTTGTAGGGAAAGGAGAATGATGAGAGCTGTTTGCTGGACAAGCTGGATTCTTCACTAGGAGTTGTGACGACTCCTCTTTCGGACAGGTCCTTCATCCAGGCTCGTCAACACCACCATGGGAAGGTGGCCGTCTCATGCGCCTGAAATACTGTTTACAGTTACAGCAATTATGCATTTGTTTAAAATTCTGTTTTCATGTATTGTTTAAATTTACAATTTGGAATTTTCAGGGATGACCCAGTTAAAGCAGTTTGAGTGGGAGGAAGACTGTGCTGAGGTGCTACGTTCCAGTGTGAAGTATATCTGGCAGGGCCAAGTATCAGACACGAAGGTAGGAACGTGGCTGCAAAGGGTGTGGTCTCTCCTGCAGGGTGTTGATCTGTCTACTGTTTCATCATTACCCCTCGTGCCATCTGCATCTACACACAAGGAATTGCATCGCCTCGACTCGGTCATTGTTAAACAGATCCCCAGCCACCCCCTCTCCTCAGTACAGGTGGAGGTGCTCTCCCACCTGCATGTACTAGTGGTGCCGTCACTGCCTCACTACGTCACACACCGGCAGCTCCGCCACTATGTATTTGAATCACATCTTAGTGGAGTGACCTTGGCTCTCCTCAAAGTGGCAGAGAATTATTCACACAGCCACCTTGCTGCTGCCTTCAACAAACATTGTACCAATGCCCACAGCCAAGAGTTCTGCAGCTTGATTGATCTTAATTCACTTCAGGATAAATTAAAAACTTTGTTACGGAAACTAAACATTTTCAAAGCTGCAGACAAGTATAATACAGAGCATTATGTGTGTGTTGAGAATGTCAACACTGTAGCACCTCCGCTTGATGACTTCCCAGTTAGGTTACCTAAAACCCTCATAACACCTTCAACCCATCACAGCAAAGACTTGGCTAAAAGACTTGGGGCTCATGTTTTTTCAAAGGAGGATTTGTGTCTGGAAGCTCTTGAAAGCACCTTTGCAGACACTGAAATGATAAAATTAGCTGAGTACATCTTGAAAGACTATAATATGCTTCAGAGTGATAGTATACGCCAAAAGTTGAGGCAGAAGAAGTTTGTAGTTGGGGCACAGGGTGAACTATACCAACCGTGCCAGCTTTATGATCCTGAGCATGGTGATAATGATGTCCTAATTGGTGAGAAATTCATCCCTGCAAAGTCTTTGAAGAAGTATTACCCTCTGCTGCGCATGTTGGGAATGAGAACATTGGAAAATATGCCTCAGCAGCAGCTGATTCAGATTATACGTGAAATGCAGGCAAAACGACTGACATTAGAAGAAAAGAGAAAAAAATCTGCAGCTGTTTTGAGGGTTCTTAACCATCGGTCAGACTGCCGTCAAGTGTGTGAAGCTGTAGCAAGTGTTCTGTTTGTCTGCGGTGAGATAAACCCACCCAGCCACTGCCCTGACAACCTCTCCTGGGCCACAAAGCCGGAACTTTATGCTCCTAGCGATCTCAAAAGCTATGAGAAATACCAAGATATTGTCGGTTCAGTAGTTGCTCTGGTCAGCTGTGCTCAGATAGAGCGGGTTGCTCAGTGTTTCGGCTGGAATCAAGACCCTAGTGTTGAGCATTCAATCAGCCAATTAAAGCAAATAATGAATGGCTGTGAGCCATTGGAAGTTGGCAATATTCAGGCGATCCGAAGTATCTACATACATCTGTCATCTCTATTGGGCACAGAAGAGGCACCGAGAGTGAAATCACTTGCATCACTAGCTTCAGTTTATACTGACTGTGGCTTTAAACACCCAATTCAAGTGTACATATCAACAACAGATGATGATATCTCACTGTTACCCTTAATGCATCCTCTGCCTAGTTACCTACACGGATGTGCAGATTTATTCAAGTTCCTGGGATGTTTTGAGAAGCAGTCGGTAAAAATGTTGCTGTGTTGTATGCAAACCCTTAAGCAGTGGAGCAGCTCGAGAACTATATTTACTCATAGAGTTGAAAAGTTGATTCTCTCCATCCTTGAGAAAGTAAAAGACTCTGTTGAACATATTCCTTCCTCTCAGCTCTTGTTGCCTGTAAAAACTGAGGATGGTGGGCTGGAACTAGTGGAGCGAGACCTCTGTTACTATTCAGAACAAAATGAATGGCTAGATTGTGAGGAACTTGGAGTCAAACTAGTAGAAGACTTTGTGAGTACCGAACTGGCGGCAAAGCTGGGTGTGGCGCCCCTGCGGCGACACTTGGCGGCGGGGGGTGAAGCGCTACTGGAGTGGGGGCAGAAGGAAGGAGAACCTTGTCAAACGCCTCCACAACCTACTCATCCATCAGTACCGCGATGGGGTTGCCATCTTAAAGGAATTAGTACAAAATGCTGATGATGCAGGCGCTACCTGTGTGTCCTTTCTCTATGATCAGCGTCAAAATGAAGACGCTCATTCGATGCTACTTAACATAAAGTTAAAAGAGTGTCAGGGACCAGCTCTGTGGGCTTACAACGACGCTCACTTCACAGAGGACGACTTGTCACACCTAAGGGATTTGGGAGGTGGAACAAAGGAATATCAGTCCACTAAAATTGGAAAGTTCGGATTGGGTTTTAATTCTGTTTACAACCTAACCGATTTGCCAAGTTTTGTGAGTGGAACCAGCTACGTTATATTTGACCCTCAAGTGTCATACCTTGACTCCCCTGGTGTTAGGTTTAATTTAAAACTCGAGAAGAACTTGTATATGCTGAGGAAGCTGAAGGGACAGTTTCAGCCTTTTCATCAGGTATTTGGCTGCTCAGTTCAGGAAGACAGCAATTTCGATGGTACGCTGTTCCGCTTTCCACTGAGGACGCCAAGTCAGGCAGCAGTCAGCAAGCTCAGCAATATACACTACACTGAGAAGGAAATGATGAAGCTGTTGCAGATGTTTAGAAATGTTGTGGGTGAACTCCTCTTGTTTACACAAAATGTCACTGAAATCAGAGTATTCCATTTGCCAAATGGTGCATCGTCACCTGCTGAGCAACAGCTTCTGTTCCAGAGTGTTCGTTCTGATGGAAACACCAAGGTTTGCCAGAGTCCTGACTTGAATGATGCATTAACACCAATGAAAAGAGCTGCTGCATTATTTGATAGAAATAAAAATTATGAATTGAAGTGGAAAGGGGAAATATTCGAGTACACAACGATGCCTGACATTGAAGTTCATTGCACCAAACAGGGTCAGAAAATGTGTGGGGGAGTGAAGGAACATAAGTCTGTCAAATGGATGATTTCATGGCACTCCGGTCATGGGACCCTGTGTAAAATTGCAGAAAAGCTTTCAGGAAAAGCTCTTCCCCTCAGTGCTGTTGCTGTTCCTTTGCGTAGACAGAGTGATGGCTGGCAACCCATACCTCTGAGTACCCTTCCCCAGGGCTTTTATCGTAAAGGTCATCTCCATTGCTTTCTACCACTGCCTGTCACAACGGATCTGGCAGTCCAAGTAAATGGCTTCTTTGAGGTGGAGTCAAGTCGTACCAGCCTCCAGCGCCAGAGTGAAGATGATAGGCATGAGCTGAGCTGGAACAGAGTACTCTTTGATGATGCTGTGTCCTCTGCCTTCCACACTCTCTTAGTCTCTCTGGCAGAATACGGTTTATGCCAGAAGTGTCCCTACTACGGACTTTGGCCAATCAATAATTATGGGATGGACGAGTTTATGAAGCGTCTCGTTATGGGTTTCTATAAGGGCATCGTGGACAACGATCTGAAGGTTTTTCGCGGCAGAGATGAGTGGCATGGGCTGTCCACCTGCAGATTTCTTCATGGAAACCTACAGTCATGCAAAGAAGTTGGAGAAATTGCCTATGAGTATATGGAAACCCTCTTCAAAACATTAGTTAATGTGAACATCATAGAAATGCCAGAAAACATTAGCTTGGGATTCAAGCCTGAAACTGTATCCAAGCATTGCATTACTAGTGAAGAATTTTACCAAAAGTATTTCCTGCCTAACCTCAACAAGCGGATTATATCTTCAGAAAAGAGAGATAAGCTGACTCTGCACATGATAGATAAATGCCTTGTGGAAAGCCTGGAAGATGTTTCGTGTATACCAACTCATCCACACGGCACACTCACACCTCCACAACAGCTCATTGACCCCGGGAGTGCTGCTGCTCACATGTTCAGCGAAAACGATCAACGCTTCCCATTTCCCGCGTTTGTGAACAACTACGAGAGACGTAAGAGGCTACTGAAGTTAGGTATGAAGAGCGATGACGTCCCAGTAGAGTGGGTGTTTGAGCAGGTGGCAAGTGTATCCAAACTGCCTTGTTCGCAATGTGCTGTCCGTAGAGCTGAAAATATCTTGAAGTATATCAATTCAAAGAGTCATAAGGGACAAGCAGAAATAGCCAGAAGGATAAAAACCATCCCGTTTTTGCCTGTAATGCAGAAACCCAGTGACTGGCCTTTCGCTTGGCATGGTGAAAGTTACCAACTCCATCAAACCAACTTCTGCAAAGATCATGCGGAGAGTAAAATTACAGCCGTTGCATTCGCAGCCTCCTCAGACATGTACTTGGCAAAATTCAAGATGCTAGTTGGCAGCTGCCATCCACTGCTTGACTACATTCCGATAGGTCGTTACATAACAGTGCTGAGACAGCTTGGTGTTGTGATGGATTTGATTGACCTTCCTCTTTCCTCAGTTATTTTTCAGCTCCGAGAATATAGCCACAGATCAGTGATTGATGAGAGTACAAAAAATGGATGCTATGCCATATATGAACACTTAGAGGGTTTTCTAAAGGACAGTAACTCTGCCACAGATGCAATCATCCAGGAATTGATAAATGAAGACATTCTTGTTACTACAACTCATGGTTTTAAGAAACCCAAGTTGTTTGCACTGTCAAGTGACGTGGATTGCAGTCCTGATCTTTTCTCGGCACATAATGAGAACTTGAACCTCTACAAAAGACTGATAAAAGCCTTAGCAGTCGAACAGAACTTTGCCTATGATGTCGTGATGGAAGTGCTTCTGAAAAAGAAAGAAAAGTATGGGGAAGAGCAACTCAACAGTCAAGAAATTATCCAGATGTCAAAGCTTCTTGGTGAACTTTTCCGAGTGAGAAAAGCTGATTGCAGTGAATATGGTGGGGCAGATCCGGACATTTACTTGCCAGATACCAGTGGTCGCCTCTACCCGACTCGTGAATTGTGCACAGAAGACGGGAAGCATTTGAGTTCAGGTCACTTTAAGTGTCTACATAAGTCCATCAGTGTGTCACAGGAAATGCTTGAGTGGCTGGGAATAAAATCTAAATCCAGGAAGAGACTGGAGGAGTCATCTACTCGCCTTCGTTTTGGTCAGAAAGTAAAGCTAATAACTCAGTTAAAAAACATCCTCCATGAGTACTCTTGTGATGGAACCATAATGAAGGAATTACTTCAAAACGCTGATGATGCTGGGGCAAGTAAAGTAGCCTTCATTAAAGACTTTCGACAATTGCCAGAAGAAAGACTCCTCGATAAACAATGGGCTCCACTTCAAGGTCCTGCACTTACTGTTTACAACAACAAAGGCTTTAGTGAAGATGACCTCCGCAGCATTCAGGACTTGGGAGACAGTTTCAAAAGGGGTGACCCAGCCTGCACTGGTCAGTATGGTATAGGTTTTAACGTTGTTTATCACTTGACTGATGCACCTTCATTTCTGACTCGTGGCCCTTCTCTTCCATACC
>JAGKTI010013454.1:0-23011 GCA_018397915.1 Birgus latro
GTTTGGACTCTGATTCTGGCCACCACCAAGTGGTGGTCAGAAAGTCCACTCCCCCAACCTCTATATACTCTTGCATCCATTATACATCTTCTCATCCTTTCATCCACACACACATAGTCAATCATTGCATTCCGTTCATTCATTCCCCGGTCCGGTAGCACGTCGAGCCTAGCGATTAATTCGCTTATGACACTGGGGAAACACTGAACCTTCACATATACGGCATATAGGGAGGGTGCGCACATGGAGGGTCTCAAGGTAAGTCACATGAGGCTCTAGGTTCATCAACGGGGATATGTATTGTCACTGGGGGAATCGTCACAAGAGGGGGGATATTCAGGACCTTCTTTACTCCAGGTCCCCGGCGAGGTCTTATACAGGGAATGGAGAGTTACACAGGAGGTACTTCACTGGTGAAGATTTACACTAGGGAAGGAGGGAACACTCACTGTTCGGGGTTTTGCCCCGAAAGGTTCAGGTGGCGGCCTGGTGTAGGAGGGAGGCTGTCCGGGCGGTGTGTGGTTGCCTCATGACGTGGGCGGCAAAGTGGTGTAGATGGAGGTCCGCTCTGATTCCTCCGGGAGGCGGTCTCGGGAGTAGTCGGGCCCTCGGGGCTGGGGCTGAACAGGGCCAGGTGGCGGGCAGCCCTTTGCCGGCTTCTGGATGTGGTAGGAGTGCGGTGGGCAGCCTTGGACTGGGTGGAGCCCGGGGTTGGTGGCATGCCCCTCAGTGGCTGGGGGCTGCGGTCTCACCGGGGAAAGGAGGCCGTCGGGTTGTCTGCGGCCGTGATGTCCCTGGGAGTCTGTCAGCACTCGGGAACATAGAGGGGACGGGTGGATCGCCAGGACGCCCACGACTGGTCCACTCCACACATCCTGCCACAACGTACCTCTGGGGGAGCAGTCTCCACCCCAAGTAGAATGGGGGGAGAAGGATGAGCGTCTCACTCGGCCACAGGAGGGGTGGACCGAGCCAGAGACGTGCTCCCCTATGGGAGCCTCTGGACTGGGGGAGAAGGGAGATACGTGGCAGGTTCGATGGACACTACCGGAACTCCACGCTGGGGTCGAAGAAGGAGATTCCGAGGAAGCTCCTCTGGCCTGGGGAGTGGGGGCAGGCGATCCAGCGAATGCTCCTCCTGGCCGGTAAGTCCGGTGGACGTTACCAGGGCACCACTCGTCCCAGGGGCAGCAGGAGGGAGAGGTCCAACGGATGCTTTCAGCTGGGCAAGTTCGGCGGACGCTACCACGCTCCTGCTGCCAGGGGAGAGTTGCAGCTGTGGAGTACCTGGAGGGTGCCTCCGCCATGGCAGGTCCAGCGGACTCTACCAAGGCTCTGCTCCCTTCCCTGGAACGAGCAGGAGAGACAGAAGAGGGAGAACTGGCAATTGCTCCCCCTGCAGCAAATCTGGTGGATGTTGCTGCGCCACTGCTCCCCTGGGGTGCCTTAGGGCTGGGAAGACCGGCAGTCGTTCCCCCTCTTGTTACAAGTCCAATAGGATCTGCTGAGGGCCTACGGGATATCGCTGTAGAGCAAATCCCACCCAGAGTCTCACAATGGCTGCTGCAGCAGGAGAGTAGTTTCTCTGGACTGCTACCTTGCTGTTGGTCCGGTTGCGGGGAGAAGGGGCGTGTGGAAGGTGACATGGGCCGGTGTGGCCCGGAAGGTAATGTCACCTGCCCGGTGTCCCCTCGGAGGGTGGTGGTAGCTCCCCGTCATCTCCTTGTTGGGTGGGAGGGTTGGTGTTGGTGTATCATCATCCCGTCTGCTCGCCTCTTGGGTGGGTAATTCACAATCAATGTGTTTACTGATTTGATTTGAAATGTTTATTGTTGCAAAAGGTAAGTGTGGTCCGTTTAGGAATCTTAGTGTTATGCTACGTATTTGAGGGCCAACTACTTGTCCCTCAGATGCGTATGCCAGTGGCAGGCGTTTTTACCTGTCGCGTTTCTGAGGGTCGACTTCTCGCTCCCCAAATACGCAGACTTACAGTGGGTTCTTTTTCAAGACCGGGTCAGTATACTAGGGAGAGGACAGGACACAAAAACACAGTAGTAACAACTGACAAACATATATTCAAAGTATATTCCCAGGGACAAAGATCACATTTACCATTACATAGGAAACTGGGTTAGCCGGTGACTGGCTTGTGACAAGTTTACATAGAAGTTAGATGACTCTCTACCGGCCATGGGAATGTATGGTATTATGAACACAGCATTCAAGGCACGTCTGTTACACTGATATCTCTAACAAGGGTGATGATAATACTTTATGTACCAACAGTATTATAGCACTGGACAGCACTGATACACTCGTTACATGGACATACATATATCACTCGCGGAGGTGTGTCACGTACAGAGACAGTTGCGGTGTCACGCAAGGAGGGGAGACTGAATTATTTCCAAATACTAGGGAACGCTCTGAGATGAACTAAGCGTACGTCTATTTTATCTTGCGGAAGTACCGATCACTGGGGAGGGAAGGTACATTTGATACAAGGGGTGGCGCTGCTTCTCCATGGTAATTTGGTTTCTGCGAGAGCACTTTAATATTTAGTAACACTGGGGGAGGGGAACGTTACTTATACGGTCACGGGGCTGCACTGTGCTCTGTACATGGTACACCGTCACTGAGAATCAGTAAGGCTCGTCCAGTCCTATGTACTGAGGAACTCTAGGATATTGACAGAGCTAGTTCACTGGTAAGAGATACACTGCGTGTCTCATTCACGTCACTACGCGTCACAGTTACGGCTGGGGAAAACTTCACTGGTCCAGAGTTTGCACACTATTATGGCACTTTATACTGGGTTTACTTGGCTGTTTCTCGGTACCTCAGGCTGGTGGAGTGGTGGGAGGCTCACCCTTTCGGAAGCCCCATGTGGGAGTGTGGGGCTCGGGACTAGGGCCAAAGAGGGAGAGCGGGCAGGCCTGGCGCTGGCTCCGGGGAGTGCCGGAATGGGCCCCACTGTCAGGTAGGTCACGGCCTGGAGTCCTGGGTAGGCCCCGGGGAGTCTGGGGGCCCAGCTTACTGGAACCTGGGGCCACTGCCAGGACAGGACTGCGGCAACTGCTGGAGGGCAGAGTCACCGTCAGGGTCACCTCACGGCTACCTCGGGCTGGGGGCATCATCGGCAGGACTTGGCGCTGGTGGCTCAGCTGGTGGGACCTCTGCTTCGGCTGCTGCCCGTGAGGGTGGGCTGGAGGGAGCCAAGGCCCTGGATAGGACCTTGCCATGGCTCCGAGAAGGCGTCTCCCTCGGACTCGCCTCCTGGAGGGGAGGGAGTGCGTCCTGCCCGGCCACAGGAAACAGGGTGGGAGAGGCAAGGGACCTCCCCGTCAGGAGATGCCCTAGGACCAGAGGGTGAGGAGAAGACGATGGCCTGCTCAGCCTCCCCCGTGCAGACTGTGGCCTGCACGGTGGTACCTCTGCCCCATTGGACCACAGGGAAAACACGAGTCGGGGCTCACTCTACCCTGCCTCCTGAAGGGGAAAGGGAGTCTCCTGTAGGGGAGGAGCGGACAATGGCCTGCTCAGCCTCGTGCCCGACATGGACGATGGCCTATGTCGCAGTCCTACAGGAGACAGGAGCGGAGGGATGGACGATGGCCTGTCCTGCCTCGGACCCGACACGGACGATGGCCTGTGTTGCAGTGCTACTTTGGGGGAAGACTGCAGGAGAGGAGCGGATGATGGCCTGCTCAGCCTCAACCTGACACGGATGATGGCATGTGTTGCAGCCCTGCAGATTGTAAGCAACTGAGGAACGGATGATGGTCTGTTCTTCCTTGTACCTGGCACGTACGATGGCCTATGCCGCGGCGTTGCGTGGAGTTGCTAGGACAACTCCACCCCTGACCTGGCGACTGGAACTTTCCCTGGCGACTAGGTGTTTGTTACTGCTACCCTGCCATAGTGTCAGCTGGGAGCAAGAGGGGCGCTGGGGATTGATACAGGTGAGCCGCTCCATGTTGGCTGCGCACCCCCGGTGGTCCTTCGTGGGCTGGGGGTGTTGCTGTCGTCTGCAGCCAGTTCTCCTGACTCATGCATTTCGCTTAGCATGTTTGGGATTGTCGCCTGGCTGTCCTCATCGATCCCTCCACAAGGCCCATAGATGGGTGTGACCGCGGCCAAGTACAGAATCGGCACTTTCAATTGGAGAACATAATTTTTATAACCATATAGGTTCATACGCATCTAATTATCTGGAATGTATTCAAAATTTTGCGTGTACTGTTACCTGCTGCAGGACTGCGACACAGGCCACCGTCTGTGTCGGGAAGGGTGAACAGGCCACCGTACATGTCAGGAAGGGAGAGCAGGCCACCATCGGCTCTCCAGCTGTAGACCCAGAGAAGGGAAGCACTGTAGTACAGGCCACCATCTGTACCCAGAAGGAAGAATTGGCAGCTGTCCATCCTTTGGCTATAACCTCCACAGGGAGCAGGACTGCGACAAAGGTCACCATCTGTGTCGAGAAGGGAGAGCAGGCCACTGTCTGCTCTCCGCCTGCTGTCCCTGGGGTTAGAGAAACCATTGTGTCGGCCACCGTTCACACGGGGAAGGGAGAGCAGGCCACCGTCCACTCTTCGTCCTCTGCCCCTAGAACTTTCCCTATAGAGGATGTCCCTGGCTTGGCCCACCACCACTCCAGTGGCTGAGCAGGACAACCTTCTCTCTCTCTCTCCCCACAGAGGCAAACCCCTGGAGGAGTTGCAGCTGGAGGAGCTCTGGCGAGGCCCCGTGACAAGCCTGGGAGTCCACGCCCTACAACCAGCGCCCTGACGACATCCCCAGCTGTTAGGCTCCCGGAGGAAGGGCCGCCACAGGCCGCACCTGACGGCGACTCCACTCAAGGAAGACCGCAGCCCCCAGATACCCAGGGGCATCCCCAGGACCCCAGAGCATGACCTCCCCTGCCCCATTGGCCGGAACTCTACTTCCCGGTGCAGGCACAAACAAGCACGCCTGCTCGCCCTAGCCCAGAAAGTCGAACTCCACAATGAGGCCCCGCCAGGAAAGGGCCTCTGTCTACGCCACCCAGCAGTCCAGCCCAGATGACTCGGCCACTGGCAGTAGTCCCATGCCCCCCCTGCGGGAGGACGCCTACGATGGGACTCCCCTCACACGTGGCCGACACCTGTGAGCAGACCAAGTATCCAGTCTCCCAGACCAGAGTCCTCTAGCCCTACTTGTGCTTTGTACCTAAATAATGTATTGTATAAAATTATATTTGTATCTTGTTCACTGTTGTATAACTAAGGTAATATACGTGTAAGGTTGGTTTAGCCAAGTTTTTATGCCCTGTTCCTCTAGTTGTATGCACTAGACCCGGTCTAGAAAAGAACCCCAGATCACTCGCTCGTGATCAAGGGACAAAGAGTTGAACCTCGAACACACAGCATAACACAGTTATATACAGTTAGTAAATGGACATTTCTGGGTGTTGCCACACCATGGTTTTTGGGTGTAGCCACATACCCTTTGATAAAAATGTTACACTTTTGTTAAAAAATACAGAGGTATTCGTAAGACGTATTACATACAGGAGTAAGGGGTAATATTCGAGGCGTAAAGGAATATGGTGAACATAACAGTACCAGCCCTAAAGGTGATGACATCGCCTTATCAGCAGGTTGGTGAGTGATGGCTACAACACCCTCCACCACCATCACACCTACTGCACTCAACCACTATACTCTTTATTCATTTCAGATTTTCCCTTCCTTTTGTTTTACATGTATTTTATACATACTGTATTCTCCACTGATACACAGTAGCATTTTTCTTACAATGGCTTGAAGCAATACATTTATCAACAACTATGGCTAGGCAACATAGGGCACACACACCCTCAAATATTGCACTTCTCTTTCTCCATTTTATATCATCATAACTGTTCTGAGTTCAACTTCTTGTACTCAGAACATGGGCACGGACTTGGGTTCTTTTCAGGACCGGGTCAAGAGCATGCAACAAAGGAAGGGCTCAAACGCAGGCTAACCAGTCTTACACGTACAGTATATTACCATACAAAAGACATACAACACTTAACACAATACATGTGGCACAGTACAAGTCAATACTGGTACATAAAGATATAAAAGAGACTAGATATTAGGCAGGTATAGGTGACGGCCAAGTGTAGGAGGGGGTCTGTCTGGGGTGAGCTCTCGGGAGAGGCGCAATTCTCTGGCTGCGTGGTGGATCATCCAGCGTGGGATGTGGGGCGACGTCGTGGGCAGCCCCCTTCTGGTGGGACCATGGGGTGAGTGGTGGCTCTCAGGACTGGGGCCAAACAGGGATAGCAGCGCGTGGCTCTGCGCCTGCCCTTAGAGGTGATGGGAGTCTTGCTGGGGATCCGGGCTGGTCCTGGCCTGGGGTCTTCGGGTTGTCCCTCAAAGGCTGGGGGCTGCGGTCTCACCGGTGTTGGGAGGCCGTCAAGGGCTGCATGCTGTCGCTCTCACTCAGGGTGTCCGACATCGGCTGGTGATGTCGAGGGGCCGGCTGTTGTGAGTGGGATTCCCAAGCTCATGATGGGGCCGCTCTGGATGTTCTCCGCCAGGAACTCTGTTGGGGAGCAGTCTTTGTCCCTAGGGGTATGGGGGGAGTGCAAAGGGCATCCTGCTCGGCCTCTGGAGGGGCAGGCTGAGCCAGGGCCGCTGTCCTCGGCGAAAGCCTCCAGGATAGTGGAGGAAGGAAGACTGGTGGCCATTCTTTCTGCCTGGCAAGTCTGGTGGGTGTTACCGCGGGCAGTGGACGAAGAAAACCAGTGGACGTTACCGAGGCTCCACTCTGGGGTTGTGGAGGAAGGAAGTCCAGTGGACATCCCTTCCGCCTGGCAAGTCCGGTGGACATTACTGGGGCTTCACTCATCCTGGGGGGACAGGTAGAGGAAGTCCAGTGCACGTGACCCCGGCCCTGCTGCCAGGGGAGAGATGCACCGAGGGGAATCCAGTGGAAGTTCCTTCTATGGCAGGTCCCGTGGACGCTGCTGCAACTCTGCTCCCTTTCCTGGAACGACAGGTGAGGGAAGTCCAGTGGACGTTCCTTCTGCGGTAAGTCCAGTGGACGTTCCTTCTGCGGTAAGTCCGGTGGACGTTCCTTCTGCGGTAAGTCCAGAGGACGTTACTGTGTCTCTGCTCCTGGTGGTGGGTGGCAGATGAGGGAAATCCGGTGGATGTTCCCTCTACAGTAAGTCTGGTGGACATTGCTGCTGCACTGCTCCCTGTGGGGTCTGTAAGTGCGGAAAGTCCGGTGGACATTACCGAGGGCCTATTGGGGACTTTATAAGTACAAGTCCCACCCCGATGCCGGCGAGTGTCATCCTGGCTGGCGTGTAGTGAGGTGGGGCAATGAACTCTCTGGTGGTTCCATTGGGGGGAAGAGAGGCATATGGTAGCGGGGGACATGGGCCTGTTTGGCTCGGGGCCCTTGCGTGCCTCCCTGTGCCCTCCTCCTGGGGTGAGTGTCTCGTCCTCCCTGGGGTCTCCTCCTAGGGTGGGTATTTCAATAATGGTATTTTTCCCTTACACTGGCTTGGATGCATTGTTAGCAGCTATTGCTAGGTAGCAGAGTGCTTGATGAATGTTGCTGGTCTGTGCAAGATAGAACGGAGGGATAACAAGTGTTTTTAAATGCAAATAAACACATCTGAATGTAGTGCTTAAATACCCGTTAACTTTAGCGAGTTTCTGCTCTCAATCATAATTTTTTTATTAACAGTTATATCAAGCACAAATTTTTTGACAGGACTTCAGATAATCAGATGTGTATGCACCTATATGATGAAAAAAATATATATACAGTATTGAAATACAGGAGTTAGGGGTTGAAGTCGCAGACGACGCGACGGCCAGTGCAGACGACACCAACCTCCAACCCCCAGTACCACCGGGGGGCCGCCGCTGACACTGAGTGGCTGGGAACAGGAACGGCGCATCTGTATCTCTTCCCGGCGCCCCTCATGCTCCCAGGTGGTGCCCCGGAAAGGTTGCAGTCGCCGGCGCCTATTCTCCGGCCGAAATTCCACTCGTCAGGTAAGGGGTGGAGTTTACATCTCCACGCAACGCCGCGGTATTGGCCACAATCATACCGGGCACGGGGCAGAGCCAGCCACAGTCCGTTTCCCAGTTGCACCCCCGCTACAGGGCCACGGCACGGATGCGTGTCGGTCGGGCAGGACAGGCCATAAGTCGTCCGACTCCTGCAATCGTTCTCCCCAGAGTAGCGCCGCAGTACCGGCCACAAGCCGTACTGGGTACGAGGCAGGATCGGCCCCAGTCCGTCCTTCTAATCCTCTTAGCTCCCCGGTACGGGCCATTAGCCGCACCAGAGCTACAGCCTTCTGTGCCACTACGACGTCGGCCAGTAGTCATGTCAGGCCAGAGGTAGAGCAGGCCATTAGCCGCACTGAAGCTGTTGTCCCCTGTGCCACCACGACGTCGACCATTAGTCACGTCAGGCCTGAGGTAGAGCTGGCCACTAGCCGCACTGAAGCTGATGTCCCCTGGGCCACCACGACGTCGGCCATTAGTCACGTCAAGCCAGAGGTAGAGCAGGCCACTAGCCGCACAGAAGCTGATGTCCCCTGTGCTACCACGACGTCGGCCATTAGTCACGTCAGGCTGGATGTAGAGCAGGCCACAGTCCACTTCTCTCCCACAGGACCTGCAGCCAGAGAGGACCCCTCTCCCGAGCCGTGGTAAGGCCTCGTCCGAGGTCTTGGTTCCCTGCAACTCTACCATGGTGAACAGCGGCCGAAGTGGAGCCCCAGCAGACCCCGCAGCCGACGTCGGGCCCTGTCTACTACTCCCCCGGCCCGAGGTCCCCATGTGACGACCCTGTCGGCGACGTCACCCTCCAGCCGTTGCCGCAGTCCAGCCACCCTGGGTTCCAGTACCCTCGCCCCGGGAGTTGCCCTGAACACTGGGGCGCTACTTACCTGTGGGCGAGGCCTCCCTGAGTCTCTCCCAGACTCGACGTCAGGCCTGTCTCCTGTCTCTCTTCGGGCCGAGCCCCTAGTCCCACGACTACATGTAGGGCCCTGTCCAGGGGCACATCACTCTGCCCTTCCTCCGGATGGAGGAATCAACCTAGGGCCCACCAGTGATAGTGAAGTGAGTGGACTTTACCTATGTGTGTGCTTTCTAGACCCAGATATATGTGTGTGCATTAGCTTATACCATGCGAGTGATTCCCTATAGTGTATTCTCGTGATAAGAGACCAGGAGCCCAGAGTATAAGATTGGACAAGCCTAATAGCTAACCTTGGCCTAACTTATATCCTGAGTGGAGTCCCGTACATCCCCCCCAGTGAACGAAACGCCACAGTGACCAACAGAATAATAATATTGTGCCGATTGTGCCATTCCCTCGTTTATTGAAACTCTCCCTCCCCAGCACACAGGCATGCGAGTGAAACACCTCAGTTGCTAACAGAAGGAATAGATATTATTATCATCGTGCCTTCCCCTTGTGCATGAAACCTCCACCCACCCCAGTGTCTGAGCACATTAGTTAGGGTATGTCTGGGCATCTCCAAATGTCCCGCTAGAATACCACAGTCCCCCCCCCAATCAGTGATCACTGCGCGGCGGACTCTATCTGAGATAGACTTCCGGCCAACAGGTGTCTATGACACAGGTGTTAACGTAACTTATATACCAGTGCTGTCCAGTGCTATACGAGCTTGGAAAATTGTAGTAAATTAATTCCTGTGTCTTGAATCATAAGTGTATTTTATGTGCCATAAGCGCTGGGTAAATGATACCATACTTCTACCTGCCAGTATAGTGACAGACTTCCAGTCAAGTAAAACTTTGTGTTAAGTTGTTAACCCATCCCCGGCCAACCCAGCCTGTAATGTATTTGTTGATGTACTATTGTCTCTGGGAAGATAAGTAAGACCTCACTATAACGGACTAATTGGGGCTCAGGCCAGTCCGAAATATGCAATTTTCCGATAAAAGCGAGATCTGGACTTACCCCTGCTAATCCGGACTTTTTCCGATATATCAGACATTAGTCCGGATTGCATCGGTAGTTTTCACCACCATTGCAGTATTGTACTGTGTTATACCTTCACTACATTAATCAAATGGTATAATAATACTGTACTGTGCACTGAAAAACATGTCTTTTACTTGTCTTATTGTGGTGAACATAGCTGAAGTTGTCAGGCAGTCCGGACTGCTTTCTGGCTATATCGGACTTTTTCCGATATATAGGAGTTTAGTCCGGTAGCTCCTCGAGTCCGATAAAAGCGAACGCCGTTCTACCGAAGTCCGTTATATCGAGGTTTTACTTCTGTAATACATGTGTGTAACAGTCACTGCCTTGTATTTGTGTCCAGTCCTATTCTTTAGAGTTACCGACCCGGTCTAGAATAGGGACCCGCTGTAGCCTGTGTATTTGAGGGTGAGAAACCGACCCACAAATATGTAGCATAACAAGTATATATTTTCCTCTACAAAGTGCCGACTTGATAAATGACCCACGGTTCGGTATTTCATTGCACGGCCTCAAGGCGGCCCCCCTCCAACTGCAAAACCAACACAAAATTTAAAAACAACAGGGACATCGGTAGGAATTTTAAAATGGGGTGGCAAAGGAATGGCCAAGCTTAGTTCTGTGGTGGCCCAAGGAGAAATTATAGGGGAAATCAGTAGATCGGCTACCGCTCCACTCCACTAACAATCCGTTAAGCCCACGCTGCAATGCAGCCACCCACTCCACAATACCACACGCACAATACTATCGCAGCACTGACAGTCCTTTACCAGAACCAACAAAAAGACCCTTGGGAGCAAACAGTCGAAGCTGTCAAGTTTCCTGGAGTCCACAGGGTTTATGAGATGTTGCAATAAAACAGCACTAACTTTATGCTCTGGCCACCCCACTCACTTGTATCTTTCATCCTTGACTTACACCCTATTGGTGTGCTGTACGTGCAAACCCTAACTTTGCAGCATACAGTATATTACCTGTCATGGTTTGCCACCCACCACCATCCTTGATCACCTTGCCCACATTAGTCAGTCCTTAACCCCTTCTAGCTGATATGTACAGTATTTTTAATTCACACTATTTTCAGACAGCTTTACTCAATCAGGAGAGAATTTGCAAAGTGGAAGAAGGGTTAGATACTGTCTTAACTCCCTTCACTACAAGAGATCATTCCTAAGATGAAGAAAATCAACTGTGGCCTAAGATGAATGAATACATCAATGGAATGCAAAGGTCAATACCAGATTCAGTGTGGCTCAACTACTGAAATGATAAAGCTGATTTCTGGCACATGCCTCTGTAGGCATGACCTAAAACAATCTGTATCTGCCTAAATTACCTTAACACATTAACTGCTGCATTAGGTTTCATTCGTGGTCGATACCCCCATGCACAAATAAACAGGATTTTTTTTTCTTTGTCACAAAAATTTTTTTTACTTATATATATGAAAGAGTGCAAGGAAAAGAATAGTAAAACCAAATATAAGCTCAATATTTTAGAGTGGCTGTGGCACGCTATTTATGGACATTTGGGTGAAAAATGTAGGGTGCCTTTTTGGAAGAAAAAAAAGAAGAAAAAAAAAGAGCTTGATCATATGATGTAGCAGGCGCACGCTATTCTTCATGTGATGTACGTTGCAGCTATCGGCTTAAAGACGATGAACTAAAGAGATCTGAAAAAGATGCAAGACCTGATCTTAATAATAATAAAAATATCTATCTATCTATAGCCAGATTCCTCAATCCCGTAAGGGGTAGCCACAAACAAATCACCTCCATGTTGCCCTGCCCAATGCCACTTCACTGCCTTCCTCCCAGCTCACCCCCCCTCTCTCATATACCTCTCCACTCCATTCCTCCATCATATCCATTGTCTCCCCCTCCCTCCCCCCCTACACCTGACTTGCATACACTCTCCTCATTAGTCTCTTGCTCTCCATCCTCTCCACATGCCCAAACCACCTTAATGTATTTCTCCTAACACTTCCTATCACATCCACATCCACACCACAATACTCCTTCACTTCCTTATTTGTTAGTCAGTCTCTCCATGTAACTCCACATGCTCCTCTCAAATACCTACTTCCACTGTTCTCACTCTTGACTTGTGTCCCTCCAACAAGGTCCAAGCTTCGCTTCCATATGTTAGAGTTGGTATCACAATATTATCATGCAGTAACATTTTTTACTTCCATGCTCACTTCCCTGTTCTTCATCACTGCTTTCAAAGGACCAGCAACCTTTCTTCCCTGTTGTACCCTTTCAAACACTTCACCCTCTAAACTTCCATCCTTACTCATCACACTACCCAAGTACTTAAATCCGCTCACATTTTCCACTTCCTCCTCATCCAGCCTCACTGTACGTTCAGTGACTTTGCTTCTCTTAGAGACCATAACTTTACTACTCCCTACATTCACCTTTAAATTCTGTTTCTTACACATACTC
This sequence comes from Birgus latro, assembly GCA_018397915.1. Classification (NCBI taxonomy): domain Eukaryota; kingdom Metazoa; phylum Arthropoda; class Malacostraca; order Decapoda; family Coenobitidae; genus Birgus; species Birgus latro. The sequence continues at coordinate 12,465 of JAGKTI010013454.1, forward strand.
CCAAACTCATTCACCAAGCCTTGCAGCTCCCCTTCTTCTTCACTTATCAGTACAGTTTCATCTGCAAACAACAGTACAGGGAGTTTCCAAACACTGCCCCCTCTTATTAGGGTCACTCCAACATCCACTGTCCCACCTTGAATCTCTTTTATAACCCCATCCATATACAAATTGAACAACCATGGGGGCATGACACATCCCTGTTTCAATCCAACATTAAGATAGAAAAATTCACTCAGTTCACTATCTGCATGCACTGCAGCTTTAGCACCCTCATACATTCTCTTCACAGCATTCAGCAACTTCCCATTAACTCCATATATTCTTAATACTTTCCACATTCTTTGTCTATCCACCCTGTTATATGCTTTCTCCAGATCCATGAAGGCTGCATACAACTACTTTCTTCTCTAAAAACTTTTCCACTAAAGACCTAAGAATGAATATCTGATCTATACAACCTCTTCCCTTCCTAAAACCTCCCTATTCTTCTCCAACCAATTCCTCTGTTATTTCCCTAACTTGGTCAATAAGTATCCTACCATATACTGTACTTTTCCTATTACACTAAGAAGACAAATGCCCCTATGATTACCACACACTTCTTTATCCCCTTTTCCTTTGCACAGGGTAATAATTATACCTGACTTCTAATCCTGCGGGACTCTACCTTCCTCCGAAGCCAATCTGCACATCTTCCATATCCATTCTACTACTATCTCTCCCGCATGCGTCAGCATTTCACCACACACACCATCAATTCCTGGGGCTTTCCCCATTTTGACTTCATTGCTTACACTACTTCCATCCTACTGATTCCTTCCTCTTCTCTCACCTCCCTCCTCCCCCCAGCCATTCCCCAGCCACTTATACTTATATTACTCTCATTTGCTATGTTCAACAATTCCTTCTCTCCATCTGCTCACTTTTCTCCCTTCTCCACTACCAATATACTATTTTCATCTTTCACTCCCCGACTTTTCTATCACCCTGTTTAACTCTCTTTACCTCTTTCCAGAACATTTTCGTACATTCCCTCCACTCAACACTCATATTCCTTATCCATTCTCTTCTTCATCTCTCTTACTAATCTATTCACCTCTCTACATATAAGTATCTCTTCTGCCTCTCAACTTCCTCCATGCCCGTTTCTCATCCACTCACTAAATGCTTTCTTCTTTTGCACCACAGCCTGTCTCACCTTTTCCTTCCATCATGCTGTTCTTGCTCTCCTTTGCACATTCTCATCACCTCACATACTGCACAGATTTCTTTTGTTAATATCTTGCATACACCTTCCACGTCCTCCATCTGCTCCAAATCATACTTCCTCAACTGCTCCTCCAGTTCCCTCTTATATTCTGCCTTTTTACCATCCATTGCAACCTTTCTACCCTCCTTGTATGGATTACTTCCTCCTGTCCTTCCCTTCTCCTCCATTTCATTTGAACCTTGACTTTCACCACCACCAAGTGGTGGTCAGAAGGTCCACTCCTCAACCTCTGTGTGCTCTTGCATCCATTATATGCCTTCTCATTCTATCATCCACACACACAGTCAATCACTGCCTTTCATTCATTCAGTTCACCACCCTCCCTTCTCATTACTCAACATGTATGCCTGTGGATCATTTTACTCTCTCATTCCTTTCACACTTTTCCATGTACGTTTCCACATCTGATCAGAACTCTTCTTTCACTATACTTGCATGATCTTGCATTGGCGCACGTGTGCACGCGCGCGCACACACACACACACATATATATTTGTAGTCCAACTTTCAGTCTTACCCACACAATCCTTGAGCCGACGGATACATACTCTGTTATATTCTCCTTCCATCTCTTGCACACAACTCCTTCTTTTGCTCTCTCATTCTCACCTACTCACGTGCAAATACCCTGTCCATACTCCCATTCTCTCACAGTCTCAACTTTTCATTCATTTTGTCTCAGTTATTCCATATACATCCACTTTCGCATCCTCAAGCACCTGAACAATCTCTCTGTTTCACCTCATCATTTGCACCCCTTACAGTCCATGTTGCAATCCATACCACGTCCTTTGTCGTCACCTGTTGGTCAGTCCTGGTCTGAGGCTTCTTGTTCGTATTTTTGGTCAGTTGTTTTCTGGGAAGGGGCACTAACCCTCCACCAACCCACTACACTCATGGGGGGAACACTTGTTCATTAGCTATAAGGTTAGGGTACAACCCAGCATTATAAATGATTTCCTGGTTTACGAGAAATCATTTGGCATGCCACTCAATGTAGAGCCACCCTAAAACTGAGTACCGCTACACTAAGTAGCAGTATAATAAAAAATGTGATTTGGCCACTCATCTCCCATCAGTATGACTTGAATCCATCTGCACTGATAAAACAAACTTGGACCTAAACTGACCTGTACAAACCTAAATTGCCTGTATTTATTTTAGCTGATCTACCTGGGTGTAGATATGATTGAAACATACTGTACTATAATAGCTAGCATGTAACTAAAGTGATCTAAATGGCTATGACTCGGGCTGATTAAATTTGGCTGAACTAGAAGGGCTCTTGAATGCACCTTACTGGACCTGGATGGCCTTGAACAGACCTGATCTGGCTAAGCCTGAAGGAATATGAAGAACATAAATGGACTTAAATAATCTGAATTAGCTTGACTGGTCCTGAGTGGACAAGCCACTTCATAAAAAACACATTCTGCACCAATATTTTTTAAAGATGAATTTCGTATACTTGTACATGAGGGATATCATACCAATGACTACCGAGTTAAAAATGAGGTGCACCTCTGCGAGGGATATCATACCAAGACTACAGAGTTAAAAATGAGGTGCAGCTTTGCCATGCATATCTCCAACCATCTTCTTGGACTACCAATTCTCCTCCCACCTTCATTCACATACACCCATTTTGACATTAATTCTATATCCACCTTATTATATGACATTACCATGTAAGAGCACCATTTTTCTAGTCTTTTATTAACTCTTCCTTATGCCATATTTTTCATGAATCTTTCTTATCCTAATTGATCTGTGCAACAGAAGCATATCCCTTAATGCTGTAGTCCCATTTCAAATGTTCTCCCTCTTGATTTTTTTTCTACATATACCTTACCAACACCCATGTTAATCTGGATACTAGCACATACTCATGCACTACTCTTACAGCCTCCATGTCTAGTCCTGTTTCATATAAAGGCATCCAAAGCACCAGCCACTTTTCAACCTCGAACCACTTTTTACTCACTTTTGTAATTGCAGTGAAGTATTTAAACTTGTAAAGCAATTCAGTTCTCTCCATTCACCACAGCATCATGGTAATAATCATCTCTCAAAAATCATAATCATACTACCATATACCAGTCATCTTTACTCTAAGTCAACCTAAAATTACCACCTTTCTTCCTAGAATCCTGAATTGTAACAACATATTAACACTATATTCAGTTTTTTTTTTATCAAGGCAAAGATGCACTTGACAGGTTGCTGATGACTGGCTGAATGCAACATTGTTTCATGATCTCTGTATTATTAATTGACAACATATATATGAGGGGGAAATCTGAGGTAGTAAATGTTATTTGGACAAGTTGCATTCAGCCAATTACCACCAACCTGTCAAGTGCATCTTCGCCTCAATTAAAAAAAATATATATATATAGAATATGATACTAGTCATGAAGAAGTGCTATGGAAAGGAAGCAGAGCCACAGTATTACCTTTTTCTGTCACTAGATTAAGTAAAGGAAGCTCCCAAGTTAATGTTTCAGAACTATAGTATCTACATTACTTCACATCAATGTCACTCACAAGTTAATGTGAAAGAATTACAGTACCTACATTACACCAATGCCACTCTCATTCACAAAACTTTACAGCTGGAATGCATCATTCCTGTTCACTACAAGCAACAGCACAGTATCAACTGTTTATATCAGATATGAAAATACTGTACTCCATCCTTCATCACCAGTTCCAAACTCCCTTTCCACAACTCTAGTTTTGACCTTCCTCAAACTCCCTTTCCACAACTCTAGTTTTGACTATATCATAATGCCATGCAGACAGTTATATACTGAAAACAACCATGGAGCATCACACATCCTTATCTAACCCCAAATCTGATAGAGATCCATGCACTCAGACAGCCATCTACTCTTACACATGCCTCACTGCCATCATAAAATTCTACAGCATTAAACAATTTTCTTTCAACAAGAAATATACGTAAAACTTTCCATAAAATCTTATTCACCTTATCATATCGAAAAATTTCATATATATCCAAAATTTCTTCTCGTGCTTTCTCCATCTCCTTGCATGTGCACATTCCCTATGGTTCATGCCTAACCATACACACAAATTTGCATATGAACACACTCTTAAAATTAAAAGAATCCACTTTACAAAGTGTAAAAGACAGTGGCTGAAATACAGTAATTATTGAAGAAAACATTGGGAGAGGTAGATTTTACATAGTATGGACAAGGTGTTGAAAAATGCACTGGTTACAAAGAAAAGAGGAAGAGAAACATGCATGGATAAAGTGACTAGGAGATGGTTCTGTTTTCAGTCTTCCCTTGCCAGGGATGATGATCACTGCAGTCTGTGACTCCTGTATGTACAAACGTACATCCTCATACCTAAATTATCAGAACCCATCCTGGTCACTCAAATTCTTGACAAATGGCAGCATACATATGGCATACTCTCTGATCATTTTATTTTTCAAACCTCACTCAGCAGTGTTCTAGGATGGGTATGGAGTATGGAAAGAATGGGTAATGAGCACATGAAGGCAGGATTTATTCAACTGAGGTCAGAGACAGTTGGCTGTGGAAACAAAGAAAATAACAAACTGGAGTTACTTACTTCTCACTGAAAATCAATAAATATTAAGAGTAACAGATCCAGACAATGTACCGTAAAAAAACAAAAATCACGGAGGTACTGAAATACAGTACTCCATTTAAGACAGTTGTGTTCATTTTAAAATACAGGCAGATACAAAATGGTGCATGTAATAATTTAACACCTTTGTTCAAAATGAGGATGTTCCAGAATAATACAGAACAATAGCAAAACTGTAATTTACAGAATTCAAATAAGAGTGATATCTATACAAATCTACTGAGACATGTTAAAACTTGTTATCTATTTTGTACATAAAACATTTCAATCTCTGACACATCTAAAATATTCACATAAACAGTTCAACAAAAATGACAAAACTCTGATAAAGTAGCAAGTTTAGAACAGATAGGCAATAAATATAGGAGAGGACTTCTTTAATTCTGGTTATACCAATGCTGAGGTATGAATATGAAAGTCAAAGAACACAGACTCAAATAACTTGGTATATCAGTACTGCTCTTAATCAGTAAAAACTACCTTTTGCATATAAATTGCAAGGTTAATGAGGCATTGCAAAGGAACTCAACATTCCATATCTGAGTGCATTACTGCACAGCATGTAGGTTACTTTCATACATACGTCATTAATTACTGTAATCTGCTACTGTATCTGAATACAAACTATGCTATCTTCAAGCCACTAAAATAGCATGTTATATCACCATTTTCCCTTCATATAGCAAAAAATAAAATGCTTACTTGAAGCCTCAAAGATTTTTCATGTGCTGACTTATACGGAAGTCTTTTTATGATTTAAGTACTTGATCACAGAATCCATTGAGAGACATATAATTGATGCATCAGTAAAATTTTGATTGAATTGTCACTGAATCTAAATAATTAAATGGGTCTGACTAGTCAAAATACATTTCAAGTACTGCATAGCAATCTATAGTAAAACTGTGCAACTCAAACACCTCAATAATTATCTTAATGCTGATGTATCACAGCTGGACTGCTGAGCAAACTAGCTCACCTGGAGTGTTGTTCTGCATAGCTATAATCAAGAATGCATCAGGATCGGAATCATGGAGAGCCATTTTGAAAATGGAGCTGACGCCATACGGGTAAGTGGTATTACTAGACACCTTAATTACTTGCACTAAGCTACAGAACTGCTTCAAGAACATCTTTTCATTTAAGGGAAGGGTTTTATAACAATAACATGCTAATAGCTTCTCTGTGAGCTATTAATAGTATATAAAAATATACATATACATATATATATATATATATATATCAGTAACTGATAAGAATATTTGCCAAATACATCCAATATAGTCTGAAAGTCATAGGTACACAATGCAGTGTAAGGAAATAGATAAAATCACAAAAACTGGAATGAAGTGGGTCGAACTGTTAACCCTTTGACCAGCGATAGTTTTCAGGTGCCATTTTGCCTCTTTTAACCCTTAATATAGTGAAGGGTTCTGTATTTTATTCTTGCTACCTCAATATTTATCTTATTCAGCTTAGCAGCACCCAACAGTAGTGAAGAGGTTTATGGAGACAATAACTCTTCAAGTTCAATGTCTCCTAAGGTGAATAAAATTGTTTCCACTGCAAGGGAAAAAAATCATAGTGAAGGGGGTACCAGTAATCTAATGTACTGAGGAAATCTGCAATGCACCTACATATCATGCAAACATCCATAATTACACTACTAATTTTTGCAACACATAAGCACAACATAAAGACATTTAGAAAACTAGTGACTGAAAAAAGAAGAAAAGATGCCAACAAGTACAGTATACTGGATGGAAGAGCCTGATACCACCTGAAATGACTGGTCCAGGCCAAAGGGTTAACCCCCTGAACCAGGTGACATCCTTTTTAGTTTACTCTTCCTGCTCCAAAATTATTTTATTCAACTCTGGAAAGGCTCCCCACACTGAAGGAGTGTATTCAGGCTGTATCTAACCCCCCCCCAGTTCAAAAGTCTATCATAAGTTGAGTAAAACTGTTAACAGATGGCAAGAATAAAAAGAAAATGACATCCAAGGTCTCCAACAGGCTAACAATGAATGGCATGGTGAGAGGAAGGGTCATTCTAGCACACTAATTATCGGCAAAATAAGAGATTACATAGGAATACTCTTTACCTGTACTACAATGGCTATGATACCTGATTATATCCTGCTCAAGTAACTGCTAACACTGTTCATAGTAATCAACTTACATATGGTATTTAAAATGGCTCAGTTACTGGAGGGTAGGAAAGCTATAAAAAATAATAATAATAATAAAAGAAATGCATAAAACATTGCCTCAGGTAACTTCTTCAATGCTTTACTCCAGACTAGATTCTTTTATGTGGGAGTAACAGCAATGGACAGAAACGAAGAAGTTTCTTGTAATTATAGGTTCGAGTCTGCATCCACTACTTGGTGTGGGAAACAAAAGCAACTGACAGTAATAAGTCCGTAGTAAACATCAAATCTGTATTAACTACTGTGCTAATCACATGAGCCAGCTCTGTGAGTTAGAGTGGCATCAAGACAATAATCAGAAATGACTTAGTTCAATCAGAAACTATCAAAACTGGTACATGTAATGTGTCCTGGAAGTCTTATCAGGCTTCTCTCAGTTTACTGAACTTAGATTCTCATTTGGAATTACTAAATATTTGAACTTCCAGAAAATTCTCTACAGGACGAGTGTATGCTTAAACAATTTGTAAAAAATAATATCTCCTTATTCAAACACAAACTTCCTTAAAGATTTAACTGTCATTCTTTTCTGCAAGTCTTGCAAAATGTATATGTACAAAGAAAAACTTACTAACTAAACAGCTCATCAAGGTTTCCTTGGCTCTCCAATTAGTGGATTAACATGACTAATATATATATCACTTCATATAATTAGGGATGAATAAATCACACAACTGAGTGAATGTTACCTTGATTACACTACTGAATGCAACGGCTTGACACACTACTATACACCTTTTACCAATCACACAGGAATCACAAATGCAACTGTTTGGCGCCTGCATTAATTCACTTGCAATAGCCTAACTTTACTGGACGATAGTGTAGGAAACTATACCTGTACATTGGAAGCATTAACTTGCTGCAAATACCTATAAATATACAAAAAAGGGTTTGTATCAAAATTTCATATCAATTATGATTGAAAAAATATTTTAATTATTAGCTACTAAAAATTATGTATATAACAATAAATCTTACTATTATTTATACTTTGTCACTTAAACGACTTTCTCCTGAAACTGGCACCAGGGCTTGAAGCCATATGTGGAGGCAGGACTGGCCTCGAGCGTAGGAACTCGAGCTTCATAAGGCACTCATCCTCACCACATGTCGGCTTATGAGGCTTTCTGACACCTCTCCCTTTGTGATTTATTTGACCTAATACGCTGATCATTCTCAGGCCACGTATTCTCATCAGCTTGAGAGGCTCCCTGACACCTCTTCCTTAGTGCTTTAGTTTGTCTATAACATCTTAATACCTGTATTCTGTTTTATGTCACTCTCTATCTTTTTAATACTAACAAACTTTGGACTGATAAAATACAATATATTAACATGACACAAGCAGAGATAAACCTGTTAGGAAGAAGTGCTAGGCAGCCTCCTTAATGGATGACAATATGGCACTAGGACTTCTCTCAGTAATAAAATGTCCACAGAGCACAGGCTTACATTCATAACTTCTCTAAATCATCACACTACTTTCCACCACACTCCTCTCTTCCACAACATTTCTTATGAACATCTTTCTTTCACAACACTTATGATTTTCTCCTCACTTCTGCAGCACTTCTCATGATCACTTCCTTACTTCCACAACACTTCCTATTACCACCATTTCCACAAAACTTCTCATGACCTCCTTACTTCCATGATACTTCTCATGACCACCTTTTCTCCACACTGACTCCCTCCCCTCTGCACTGTACCTCCTCAAACCAGTCTCACTATGCTCTCTCATGTTAAGATGCTGGAGGGATTTAAATATATTTTAAATAAAATAGTTAAGCCATTAAGGTCAATTTACAGTCACCATCAACAGCAATCTTATGATAATGAAAAAATGTCTCAATCTTCATCTACTTTCTACTCAGATTGGAGTTTGGAGGCAAAGTAGCCGACTTCTGTACAACATATGGTCGATATGATGATCTGGTTGATTCTCTGTAATGAAAACAGCTTTGTGAAAAAATATTATATAATAAAAATTATATATGGTATACTATATCAATAAAGATGTGCAAAAATGTAGTCATGGCACTTTTAGAATTTATACAAATCCAATCACCAATCACATAATTAAGTTGAGATAATATAAGTTATTCCAAAAAAGATGCTACAAAGGATGCTATCTACCACACAGTATACAAACAGCAAAAGGAATGCTGAACTGAGGCTTTCTGAGATGCATCATAAAGGAAGTTGCACCCTTTTGCCAGTGCATAACACAATAAAAACTGAAGGTGCACAGCAGGAATGTGGATGAATTTTATACAGCTAAATTGTGCTACTTACCACTACTTAGCAGTGGTGCCAAAACATCTACGTATTTACAAACAACAGTTTTACCTATTTTAATCTTAACCCATGAAGACTTCAATCTTCCCAGTGACACTCTCGTAAATTGCACACACCCATAATCTACGCAGGTGACTCTTCACACTGCTCGACCATTGGCAGCCTCCCCATTCATCAGGGAGAAGGGATTGAATACGGAGGCTGCCAGAAATTGAGCAGCGTGGAGAGCCAGCAACAAGTGACCAAAGGCTGACACATGCAAACCTGCTGGAGCCTTTTAATCCATCCATCATCCAATACTATGCCGCCCCATGAGAAGCGTAGGAACCCGGGGCTAGGCAAATTGGTCCTGACAATTAAGATGAGAGTGACCAGCCTCACTCATCCCTGAGTGGCATTACGTGAGCAGTAAACCCTAACCATCCTTTGGATATAAACCTACACAGGCTCATCTGATTGGAGCACCTTAATAACCCACTAAACCACCAGGTGCCATAATTTGGTTTTATGGTTACCACCCAGCATAGTACATAAATGGTTTCCTGGTATACAGGAAACCATTTGGCTTGTCACTCAGAGTAGAGTCACCCATAGGCAAAAGGAAGAGGAAAGAAAGAAGGAAAGAAAGACAGAGGAGGGAGTGAAAAGTCACCCACAGGCAGAAGAAAGATCAAAGAATGAAGGAAAGAAAGAAGAAGAGGAAGGATAGTAGAGAGGAAAGGGCAGACACCCAAAGCAGCACTACCTCGTGTGAAACGATACAATATTTTACAAAGCTTTCATTTCATGTTAACAGTTATTCCACTATCAATATATTACTGTCTTCAGTTCAACAGTTAAAATTGTGAGATGTACAGTGCATATTACGGTATTTTACTTCCCAGTAAACTGCGTCCCCCCCCGTTAAGCAAATATTCAACTCCTCAGTTAGCAATTTCATCATTAATGAGTTCATCCATAAAGTACAATGTCTACCCTATCATCTTTCTTGGCCAAGCGATCTCTTACGATCTGTTCAAGGATTGGCATGTTTACAAATAAGACAGACCACTCACTTTCCAGGGGATAGGATCGTTTCGTTTCATTTTTGAAGGCTCCAACATGCTTGCATG
>JAGKTI010013455.1:0-23010 GCA_018397915.1 Birgus latro
GGGGGCTGGGTTTACGATGGAAGAGTTGAGAGGTAGGATGGGACTGGAATGTATTGGTGTTGTGATGAGGAGATGTCGGCTGAGGTGGTTTGGACATGTGGAGAGGATGGGGGAAGATAATTGGGTACAGAGGGTGAGAGGTGTTAATATTGGGGGAGGGGTAGACCGAGAAAGACATGGGACGAGGTCATTAAGTGTGACTTAAGGGTTAAGGGACTGAACAGGGAGGCTGCCAGGGATCGAGCAGCATGGAGAGCTGCCATTAGGTGACCGAGGCCGACGCATGCAAGCATGTTGGGGCCTTCAAAAACGAAAACGAAAACATTATGGTCCTTCTTAAAAGCCTTCTCTGCTATCTGTCTCAATGCAAATATTTGATCGACACATTCTCTGTTGCTCCTTAAGCCAACCAGTTCATCACTCACTAGGACTTCTGATATCTCTCTTTCTGTATAATAAGTCTTCCATATACCTTCCCCACAACACTCAATAAACTTATGTCACGATAATTCTTGGACCCACTTCGCTCACCTTTTTTTTTTGTACAGGGATACAATCACAGCCTTTTTCCACTCTGCTGGCACAGTTTCAGTAATCCATGCCTTCTTACATATCTCCAACAAGCACTTCCTTCCACTCTCTCCACTACACTTATCGTCTCTGCATACACCTCATCAACCCTAGCTGCTTTCCCTTTTTTCAGCCGCTTCACAGCACTCTTCACCTGTGCGAGTGTCATGTCTCCTGGCACTGCATTCCTTTTCTGCAGACCCCCAAAACCAATCATGTTTACAGCCACTCTGCTCTCTCTATTCCCATTCATCAGGCTTTCAAAATATTCTTTCCATCTGGTCCTTACTTCATCTCCTGGGTTAATAATCTATCGCCTACATCCTTCACACCATTAGATTTCTTTCTGCTTTCACTTCTACATTTCCACACCTCATTCCAGAATAACTTCCTATTTTCAGAGTAGTTTGCATTCATTTTTCTTCCTAGATCATCATTTTCCTCCTTCTTTTTCCTCTTCACTAGTGTCTTTACGTGCTTCTTGCTCTCATTACATTCAGTTTTTATTTCAGCTGAACCCCTGTCTTGTAACCACTTTAGCCACTTCTTCCTCTTTTCCTCCACTGCTCTCTTAACCTCCTCATCCCACCATGCCATGCCTTTCTTCTTTGTTGTTACTCTTGCCACACCACTTTAGCATTTCTAACTAAGCAATCCCAAATACATTCTACAGGCTGTCCAGATCCATTTCATTCCAATTCACTGATTCTAACTCCTCCCCTACTTTGTTCCTGTAATCATCTGCCATTTCTTTGATCCTCAGCTTCTCAACTTTCAGTCTTTCTCCCTGACTGCTCCTCTCTCTCCTGACCCACCTCGCTCTTCTCAGCTTGATCTTGCATACACGGTCATATGATCTGACAGACCTCCACATCGTCCTCTCACGGCCCTCGTATGAGCAACCATTACCATCATCGACCTCTCTATAAGCACGTAATCAGTCAGGCTTCTTTCAACATGATCCCCATTCCCTCTATGTCAGGTATATTTATGTGCATCCTTGTGTTTGAAATCTATCTTTCTATTTACTTAGGCTGCTTCCCCCAAGGAAAGGGAGGTACCCGAGACAGGACGTCACACTCCCAACATACTCATCCACTCAGACACATTCATTCACATTTTAGCCCCAAGGGGATAAGGAACAGATCCTCACTGCGCCACACCCACGAGGGTCAACTGCGCAGTGCAATCAGTGACATCTGCAGCAGGGCCCGACAGTAGAGCTGGTTTACCCCTGCCACATCATAATGGACCCATCTCCTTATCCGCACTTGACCTGATCAGCTGATCAGACCAAATGCAGTAGAATATCCCTTCAGGGCTGCATCACCATTTATTCATTCACAATTTCTCTCCAGTCATTCCTGTCACACACAGTCACTCTTCCCTGCTTAACAGACATCTCTCTTGCATCCAATGCTCTCTTCACAATGTCCATCCATTCTATTCTTGGTCTTCTTCTCAGCCTTACACCTCACACATCAGATCCAGTTATTTTTTTCACCAATTGCTTATCATCCAATCTCTCCATATGCCCAACCCATCGCAACACCCTCTGCTCAACTCGATCAGCCATATCCCGCACAACTCCAGTTCTCCCTCGCACTTCATAATTTCTCTCTCGATCCATACGCGTCACTCCACACATACTTCTCAGACATCTCATCTCCATTACATTCAAACTTTTCCTCTATGCTACATCCATATTCCATGTTTCAGTCCCATATAATGCAGTCGGTACCACAACACCCTCATACAGCCTTCTCTTTACATCCATTCTTAGTGAACGACATCCAAACACTTTTTTCATTCCTCCCAACGCCTTCCCTACATAATTCATTCTAAACTTCACTTCTGTGCTATTCTTCCATTCACAGCAACATGTGACCCTGAATACTTAAAACACCCTACCTTCTCAAGCAACTCACCATTCAGAACCACGTTCCTTCTCCTACCATCTTCCAACCTCGTACACTTCATCGCTTTACTCTTATTCTCATCTACTTTCAATTTCCTCGTTTCACACACCCTTCCAAACTCCTCTGCCAACTGTCTCAATGTCTTTTCTGAATCAGCCACCATTGCCGTATCATCAAACATTTGCTGATTCAGATTCCACTCTCTACCATCAGCATTCACCAGACTCAGACCTCCACCTAACACTCTTGCTTTCATCTCCCTTACAACTCCATCCATATAAATATTAAACAACCAAGGTGACATCACACATCCCTGCCACAGCCCTATTCTCACAGGAAACCAGTCACTCACAGCATTTCCCACTCTGACACACACTCTACAATTTACATGAAAACTTTTCACTCCTTTTAGCAACCTACCATCAAGTCCATACAATCTTAAAATAGTCCGCAAAGCTTTGTGGACTGCTTTGTGTTTGAAATGTGAGTTACAAATGCACGACCTCCTTTCTTGACACAAATCCTTCAGTTGCTTCCCATTATCGTTTTCTCCTGGTACTCCATTACAACCCATTATGTTATCCTCAGGACCAGTGCCTACTCTTCCATTCATATCATCCATTACGATCTCTTTATAGCTCCTGGGCATTTCTCCCACCATTTCATTCAGCTCATTCCTAAACCAGTCTTTCTCTCACTCTTGTCCTCACACGGTGCATACGCTACAATCACTGCCACTTTCACCCTCTCAAACTTGAACTTAACATATACAGGGAGTCCTCAACTTACAAAAATAATTGGTTCCTGAAGGTCTTTCGTAAGTCGTTTTTTCCCTTAAATTTATATCAGTCTCAGTAGCCCTTATTTTCATGCATGTATGGTTAATATAAACAAGCATAAATACAAAGACTGTGATATATTTACGTATTCTGCACAGTACTGCATAAGAAAAGTTCCTTGTCCTTTAAAATTGTTCCTACAGTTGAGGAATTCAGTTTCAGCACTTTTTTTTTTCTTTTTAATGCAAGGAAGAAGGAACCAAAGGCCATGGGCCCACATACTGTTCCTTCCAAGAAAAAGCAAAAACGATACAAAAGAGCCAAATTCAAGATCTGTTCATTTCGAGATGCCTGGACACACTTCGTTTGAAAGACTGGAGCTCATAGGAAGTAGGAAATACAGACAGAGGAAGACAGTTCCAGAGTTGACCAGTTGCATAAATGAAGGATTTGGAGTAATGGTTAACTCTTGCATTAGAGAGTTGGACAGAAAAGGGATGAGTGTTTGTTGCTAGACGGGTACTATGTGCATGTCGTAAAGGTGGAGGGATGCAAGCAGACAGTTCAGAGGAACAGTGACCGTTGAAGTAGCGACAGAAGAGAGATAAAGATGCAACAGTGTGGCGAAGAGACAAAGGTTGAAGGGAATCAGTAAGAGGAGGAGAGTTAATGAGACGAAAAGCTTTTGACTCCACCCTATTGAGAAGAGCTGCATGTGGGGAGCCTCCCCACACATGAGAGTTGTACTCCATACACAGGCCATATCACAGCCTCTCTCCTCTTTCCATTCTTGTAATTATGTCCACTTTGGTTTCAGTTGTAACTGCATGCTGTTTTCTCCTGCTACCATCACTACTTTTCCATTTCCGAGATATTTTTGGGGAAATAATCGTCTAAATTATAAAAATCGCAGCCGATGTTATTTGTGTTGATAACAACAATGCTCTAGGCGTCCAAGCAGGAGGATGGCGGGAGCGCACAGTCAGCATCTGCTGGGAACCAAAGACTTGTACTTGGCGCACGGTTTGAATCAGTAAATTACGTCCCCCCCCCCTCAAAATTACTTCTTTCGTATCTGCGGATTTTTCATAAGTTGATACTTCGTAAGTAGAGGTCTGACTGTATACACCTCAAGCTGACACATTTATAGTCTCTCATTCCACTCTGCCACACCTCATTCATCAACAAAGCAACTCCTTCCTTGCATCTTCCTCATCTATTCATGCCCAGTCTTACACATTTCACACCCTCCCACTCCTCCACTTCACACCCTTTCATCTTTGTTTCACACAATTCCGTCACAGCATATCTCACTCTTGAACACGTTCACCACTTCCACCCTCTTGCTCTCCTTATTTACACCTCTCACATTCCACATGACCATGTGAATCTGCCCATTTGGTTGGGGCCTTGGGCAGGTATTGGACCCTCCGAGGCTCCCTGAAACAACTGCCATGATTAAGCAATTTTGGACAGGTGAATCTGGGGGACACTTAACCCTGCCAAAAACCCCAGTTATTTACCAACCAGCGTAGTAAATGGTTTCCTGGGTACAGGAAACCATTTGGTTTGTCACTCATTGTAGAGATCATAAGGCATCACATTGAGTGAATGGATGATGGATGCCCCCATCCACCACAATAGTACAGTGTTTAATAATTTCTGTAGGACATAACAATCTATCACATAAAAGTTTGACCTCATTTTGCTACGGTTATATCTTCTAGTATCAATACCGGTAGTATTTCCACACTGTATACAGTAGTCTTTCAAATCATCATTGTCATCATTATCTTCGTTTTTCATCCTTCTGTTCCCATATTCAAACTGGGGTTGGACGTGCGATGGCTTTTCTCCACTGCTTCCTATCCTGGATTAAATCTTCTCCAATACCCAGTCTTTCCATATCTTGCATTACAACACTTTTCCAGGTTTTCTTAGGTCTTCCTGGCAGTCAACGTCCCACCACTTCCAGTTCCTATGCTATTCTCACACAACTTCCTTCCTCACTTCTCCTCACGTGACCAAACCATCTAAGCTGCTTCTGCCTCAAGATGATATCAAGATTCTTCACCCCGCATCTTCTGGCTACCTCCTCACTCAAAACTCTGTCTGCCCATCTCACTCCCGCCATGTATCTTAACATTCTACAATCAATACGTCTCAGAACACTCAACAGTCTATCTGTCAAAGCCCATGTTTCAGCACCATATATCACTATTGGTCTAATGCAGGCCTCATATATTTTACTTCTGAGTCTCAGTGGTATGTGTTTGTTGACCAGTAGGTTAGCTATTTCCTTCCGCTTTAACCATGCTGACGTCACTCTTGCTCTGACTTATCTTTCCACCCCTGCTTCACAGTCAAATACATCTCCTAGATAGCAGAACTGCAGCACTTCCTGTAGTGTGCCCCCATTCACCTGCAGCGCATCCTCTGCTTCATCTCCATCTGCCTCTCTTCTTATGCAGGCTGGGCACTGGAAATTTTGAACTCCTCTCAAATTTTGCAAACCTGAACACCTTCTATGGCACCACTTATTACACTCTGTGCACAACACTGAGTTCATTCCTTCTCCTCTGCCACAGTGTCCACATGATCATTTTCCTGACTGAATTCTTTCTACTGGTTTCTTGCCTGCCACCATTACCTTTGCCGTATCCATATTTATTTTCATTCCCCTCATCTCCATTCCATTTTTCCATCTATCAAACATTTCCACTACTTCTTCCTTAGTCTCCGCTGTCAGCACTAGGTCATCAGCATACAACAATTCCCATGGGCCTTCCCCCCTACATTCCCGTGTTGCCTTCTCCATTACTATGTTAAACAGCAATGGACTGAGTGCAGAACCTTGATGTACCCCAAGTCCTATTCCAAAATTTTCTGATGTTCCTGCTATTGTCCTTGACTTTTGATCTTGTATCAATATAGAGAGACATGACAGCTGCAATGAGTCTCTCAGGCACATTCTGTCTTCACAAGCCCCACTCTGTAACTATCCTTGGTACTCAGTCAAAAGCTTTTTCCAGGTCCACAAACACATGGTACAAGCATTTCCACTTCTGTTGAAACCTTTCCTGCAACTTCCTCATGATGAATATTGCATCTGTTGTGGATTTACCTGTACAAAATCCAAACTGTCAGTTATCTATCTTCACTATCAGCTTCAGCCTTCCTTCCAGCACCTTTTTAAATATCTCCATAATTCCATGCTCCAACAGTCTGACCCCTCGGTACTTTCCACACAGTAGGGCATCTGCTTTGCCTTTATAAATTGGCATTGTCCAGCTATATCTCCAGTCCTCAGGTCAGGTGGCTGTCCTCGTACTGTGATGTTATAAAAAATCCTTGTCAGTTCTTTTACACCAGTATTTCCAGCCTTTTTTGTCAGATCAGCTGTTATACCTGTTGGCCCTGGAGCTTTCCCGGTTTTCATTTCCTTTAAGACTATCTGCACTTCAACTTCTGTTATCACTGCAACTGGCCCTTCAACTTTTCCCATCTCTTCTATCTCATAATTATTTTCTTCATTTAACAGCTCCTCAAAGTACCTTTCCACCTTTCAGGTATTTCTTCCTCATCAGTTTTTATTTCCCCTTTAAATATCTGGCCTAATTCAGCCAGACACCTCGCTGGATATTGCAAAATGCCAGATGTTGCATTGGTATCCCTATTTGGCTGTCCATTCAGCGTTGAGCCATATCATATGTCACCACCCGAAGATTTCTGTCTCAACCCTCAATTGTAAAAACTTTCCTACAGTATTGCCCTTGTGTAAAAGATTAAAACCAAGCATGGAAGACAATGCAGTATTGATACAGTACATATAGTACAGTAATTTCATTTTTTTTCATTCATCATTTAATCCAGTGTTGCCCCATTAGGAGTGTAGGAGCCTGGGGCTAGGCAAGTTGGTTTTGACATTTAAGGTGAGAGTGGCCAGCCTCACTCATCCCTGAGTGGCATTACATGAGCAGTAAAGCCCAACCACCACTTGGATATAAACCTGCACCAGCTTAATCCAAATGGAACACCTGAATTACCCACTAGACCAATAGGAGCCATATTTTGGCTATATGGTTACCACCCAGTGTAATATTTGGTTTCCTGGTGTACAGGAAACCATTTGGCTTGTCACTCAGTGTAGAGTCACCCGTAGACAGAAAGAAGTGGAAAGAATGAAGGAAAGAAAGGCAGAAGAGGACAGAAGGAAGAGAGGAAAGTGCAGCACCCGAGAGCAGCACTACGAGGACATTGAGTGAGTACATAATACAGTATAATCATACATCATTTCGTTTTTGAAGGCTCCAACGTGCTTGCATGCTTCGGCCTTGGTCACCTGATGGTGGCTGTCCATGCTGCTTGATCTCTGGCAGCTTTCCTATTCAGTCCCTTATCCCTGAGGTCACACTCAATGACCTCGTCCCAGATCTTTTTCGGTCTCCTTCATGCAACCCTACCCCTAATGCTAACATTTCTCACTTTCTACACCCAATTATCATCCCTCATCCTCTCCACATGCCCAAACCACCTCAGTCTACCTCTCTTAATCACAACACCAGTGCACTCCAGTCCCATCCTATCTCTCAACTCTTCCATCATAAACCTAACCCCCCCATGCTTCACACTTAGGGACGTACTGCACATCCACCTAATCATTCACATTTCTGTATGTTTGAGCCTACGAATATCCTCTTCCTTTACAGCCCTACCACACAGCATTACACTCCAAACACATGCCGCATACAAAGATCCTTTAGCACGAAGGGAGAGCCCTCTCATTGTCAGGAGAGGCAACAGCTCCCTGACCTTCTTCCAACCATTCCTTACTCCATCCAAAGAGCTACTCCAGCCCCACCTCCAGCACATAACATGTCTCCTACACAAAAAAACTATTCCACACAAACAAGATACTCACCAGCAAGTCCAATCCTTTCATGCCTGGCAATCTTCACCTGCTCTCCCTGACACACTGCACACATGAAATCAGCATTATCTCAGTCTTCCTCTAATACCACTACAGCTCTTATGCATCCACTTATCACAAACACTGCGCAAGATTGAATTGCCTTCCATGCCCTTGTGGCAAATTGCACATAGCCACTCTTTCTTTTCTTTGACAGTACCAGCACCAGCCTTAGATACCATCACTTCTGTTTTATCTGCATTTACTCTTAAGGCCTTGTTCCCCATACCTTCTCTCCTTTTCCTAAATCTTTCCACCGCCCCCCTTTCATCCTCTGCAATCAACACCAAATCATTAGCACACAGCATCTCCCATGGGAGTCCATTTCTGAAGTCACATGAGAGGGCCTCAGGTACCATGATAAGCAACAATGGGCTAAAGACCAACCCCTGATACACACCAGCATTCACGGAAACCTCATCACTCAGAACTCCATTCACGCTTACCTGGGTGCGAGCATCCGCATACTTGGCCATAACGACCCCAACCAGCCACTCTTCATTCCCAAGCTTTTTCATTGCCCACTTCACCCCCTCACTTGAGACTCTGTCAAAGGCCTTCTCGAAATCAAGAAAAACAAGGTACAGTTCCCCTTTCTTTCCTATATATTTTTCCTGAAGCTGTTTAAAATTTATTATAGAATCAGTGATCCCCTTAGGTTGCTTAAACCCAAACTGGATCTCATCAATATTCACTCTTTCTCTAATCATACCTTCTAGAACTCTCTCCATTACCTTCATTATCTGGTCTAAAATCTTTATGCCTCTATAATTTCCTCTTTCCAGTGCATCACCCTTCCCTTTGTACACTCTTCAGCCAATCACCTGGGACAACACACTCATATATAATCATATTAATGCCTTGCCCCGGGCTCCTACGCTCCTCTGTGGGGTGACATAGGATTGGATAATGAATGAATGAAAATGATGAAGTCAGTGACTAACCTCACTCCTATATTTCCTGAGGCTTTCAACATTTCAACAGTCAACCCAGGCACACCTGCTGCCGCCCCCACCTGCATCCTGCCAATTTTCCTTCTCACAGTAGCAGCGTCAATCAATGGCCAAGGGCCAACACTGGATCTGGAGGCACCAAACTGTCCCTGTCCCACTCAAACTCCTCATTCAACAACTGGCTGTAATGCTCTCTCTCCATGCGTCTTTAATATCGCCACTGTTCACCGCTATGATTCACATCTGGCTGTAATGCTCTCTCTCTATGCGTCTTTAATACCGCCACTGTTCACTGCTATCGTTCTTCACACACTGCTCATCTATGATATCCCTATTCTCTGTCTCATCTGATTTTCCACCTTAAATATCATATTCTTCCTTTCCACATGATTTAAGTTATAAAGTAAAAGTCTCTGTGACTCAGACTTAGTTCTGTAAACCTCTTTTCCAGCCCTATGCTTGGCAGGCAAGTATTCCTCTTTGTTAGCATCCTTCTGGAAAAGCCTTCTTTTTTCCTTAACTGCAGCTTCTACACCCTCATCCTACCACCATGTTACTTTATGTCTTGGGGTGCCCCTTGTCAATCTACACACTGAATCAGTAACTCTTTGCTCTTGAGGGCTTTGTAGTCCGTACTGTTCATTAACACTTCTGTCAACACTATACCACTCATAAATGATATACTGTACAGTGTACAGTAATCCTATACAGGTACAAGTATAATTACAAGCAGGTGAGTGAAGCAGATAGGTCCTTACTATATGGTGTCCAGTGGAGGAAATAGAAGGGCAACAATTGCCTTGGTGTGTCAAGTGGACCATTCATGCAACACACTGTGATTGGCTGACCTGTGTTGCTTGGCCTACCCGCGCACCAACTGAGTCCTTTGTCTGAGCTGGGTGATATACACTCGTTTTGTTTTCATTTCGTTTTTGAAGGCTCCAACATGCTTGCATGTGTCGGCCTTGGTCACCTAATGGCGGCTCTCCATGCTGCTCGATCTTTGGCAGTCTCCCTGTTCAATCCCTTGGTCACACTTAATGACCTCGTCCCATGTCTTTCTCGGT
Source organism: Birgus latro (assembly GCA_018397915.1). Taxonomy (NCBI): domain Eukaryota; kingdom Metazoa; phylum Arthropoda; class Malacostraca; order Decapoda; family Coenobitidae; genus Birgus; species Birgus latro. Next base: position 10,258 of record JAGKTI010013455.1, read on the forward strand.
TTACCCCTCCCAACCCCTCCCCCAATATTAACACCTCTCACCCTCTGCACCCAATTATCATCCCCCATCCTCTCCACATGTCCAAACCACCTCAGCCTACCTTTCCTCATCACAACAACAATACACTCCAGTCCCATCCTACCTCTCAACTCTTCCATCGTAAACCCAGCCCCCCCAGGCCTTGCACGCAGGGATGCACTGCAAATCCACCTAATCATTGTCATTTCTTTACGTTTAAACCTGCGAATATCCTCTTCCTTTACTGCCCAGGTCTCACTACCATACAGCATCACACTCCTAACACTTGCTGCATACAAAGACCTCTTAGCACATAAGGAGAGTCCTCTCAATGTCAGGAGAGGCAACAGCTCCCTGAACTTCTTCCAGCCACTTCTCACCCTAGCAACCGAGCTAGCTCCAGCCCCACCTCTGGCACATAACATGTCTCCCAAATAACAAAACTCATCCACACACTCGAGACACTCACCAGCAAGTTCAGTCCTTTCACGCCTAACATTCTCCAGCTGCTCTCCCCAACATGCCGCACATATAAAATCAGCATTATCTCGCAGTCTACCTCTAATACCACTACATCTCTTGTGCACCCATTTATCACAAACACTGCACAAGATGGAATTACTTCCCACACCTTTGTGGCAAACTGCACATGGCCACTCTCCCTCTCCTCTGATTGTACCACCACCTACCCTAGATATCATCACTTTTGTTTTATCTGCATTTACCCTTAAGCCCTTGTGCCCCATACCATCTCTCCATACATTACTACTGGAAAATGTACAGTACTGCTGAGTGCTTCTTGTCATGATTCGAATAGGGCCTAATTTCGGTGGATATTGCCTAATTTTACCAGATATTGTTTTAATTGAACCGAGCCAAAAGCACCAGATAATGCGATAGGACAGAAATTGTGACGACGAATAATTGAGAGACTGTTTTATTGTTGCGAATCCACACATATTCATGGTTCCAGAGCTTATAATGTTCAGTTGAAAAATTATATGTGACTTGCAAAAAACAGGAAAGTTTGAGTTTCGTCAGTAAGTATGACTGTCACTGTCATCCAAATCTGTCAGCCATGTTGTGATTAATTCTTACATGTTTACACAAAGTTTTGGAAGCATAGCACCCATGCGATTGCCAAAAATGTCATTGTCTGAGCTATCACCACCCTCCCCTATCATAAAATCTGGTGTTAAGTTGTGGCGACCATCGTCCACTTATTATATTGCTTCCCACTTCATCCTTGAATGTTATCATTCTTTTTCTGTCTGCCCTCCTTTCTCCCTATTTCTCCCATCCTTTCTTTAAACATACAGAAATGACAATGATTAGGTGGATGTGCAGTGCGTCCCTGCATGCAAGGCCTATGGGGGCTGGGTTTACGATGGAAGAGTTGAGAGGTAGGATAGGACTGGAGTGTATTGGTGTTGTTGTGATGAGGAGAGGTAGGCTGAGGTGGTTTGGACATGTGGAGAGGATGGGGGATGATAATTGGGTACAGGGGGTGAGAAGTGTTAATACTGGGGGAGGGGTAGACCGAGAAAGACATGGGACGAGGTCATTAAGTGTGACTTAACGGTTAAGGGACTGAACAGGGAGGCTGCCAAAGATCGAGCAGCATGGAGAGCCGCCATTAGGTGACCAAGGCCAACGCATGCAAGCATGTTGGATCCTTCAAAAACTAAACGAAACGAACGAACAATCTTCAGATGGCTGTTAAATGAATGACCAGCCTAATGGTTTCCGACAAAACAAGAAACCATTTTCAGCGCTAGGTGGTAAGCATACCAAATACATAACAGACTGATATGGAACCTACTGTGGTACCCCTGTTAACTAAGTGGAAAAATGCAAACGTAGCATTCATCAGGGAACCAAACCTTAACACTATTTCTTGTGCTTTGCTGTGGTGAGGCACGTTTGCTACAAGAGGACATAGGTTTATTGCGGAGGTGGTTGCTTTCCTCTGGTTGATCTGTCTGCTTGGCCAGACAGACCTGGGTTACTCAACATCATTATTATCATCCTTATATCAAAGCTTTGCCAATAAGGTAAAGAATTATCATGTAAGAATGAAACAACTTGAACCATTTCCAATAGTAGCTGAGAGATGACTGCTCTGTCTGAGTGTGGAGATGATGACTAGATTTGCAAGAGTATGCTGCCATAGCAACCAAGTAGTTTGATTTTATAGCACCAGCTTCGCTCCATCTAATGGTATATGACAACTCCACCCTGACCCCCCAGCCCCCAAGGTACCTTCTCTTATCGCTTTTCAAGACACTCCATTGATTAGCAAGTAGAGCATACTCAGCATTTAACAGTCTTTGCCAATTATGATTCTTAATTATTTACTTGTTTCCAGGTATTCTTCAGAAGGGTGATGGGCGCAATATCCACATGAAGCAGAAGCCACGAGTGCTGCGAACATTGATGGGTGATGGACACCAGCGAGAGGTATCTTGCCGTCCCTGTGATGGGCCAGCCAACAAACAACGCCTCCTCACCCCAGCTGCTCTTGCATCTGGTCCAGATGGCTCACTGTACATAGCAGACTTCAATCTCATCAGACGTGTCTTACCAGATAACACTGTTAAGACTGTTGTTAGTCTAAAGTGAGTTTCACCCCCTCAGCTCACCATCCACTCACTCGATGTAGTGCTGCTCTTGGGTGGCTACCCTTTCCTCTCTTCCTTCCTTCCTTCCTCTTATGTCCCTCGATTACTCTTGGCACATATTTTCCACTCAAATTATAGAGGTCTAGGAAGATATCCCACTTCCTTTGTATCTCTCTTGTGTATCTGAATTTTTTCCTTTCCGCATTTTCGAAAGATTTCCTCAATCCTGTAAAGTTTGCTTTCCCAAAGTTATATCTTCCCTGCCTTTATTATAAAGCTCATCTCTTGGCACCACATTCCTTTTTATCATCTGGAACTCAGTGACCGCATGATCACTTTTGCCAATAGGACACAGATATTTCAAAGATGCTATTACATCAGGTTCTTTGGTTAGCAGTAAATCTGGTCTTGCTGGCGTGTCATCACTTCTGAATCTTGTCTCTTCTTTGATGCACTGGGTCATTATATTATTCATTGCTATATTTAACCATATAGTTTCCCATGAATCTTCACTGCCTCCTGAGTCCCATTCCTCCCAGTTCACCTCTTTACAAATAAAATCACCCATCAGATTTTTGTGTTGCTTTTCTCACTTTCTGTAGATAACTAACCATGTCTGACAACATCTCCTGGTATTCATCATTATTCCATGCCCTTGTCTGGAACATATACTACTGCCATGTCTCTCTTGCCATTCTTCATTTTCTAATTTCATATTTATCACTTCAGTCTTACCCTCTCCCATTTCCACAGTATCCACATTTATGTTGTTCTTCCCTGCTGTCATCACTCCTCCTCCTGTCTTTTCTTTTCTGTCTCTTCTTTACAGTCTGTATTTACCATCTTCCTTATGAATATCAATATCCTTTCTTCATGTACCCTCAAGAAATCGTTGATTTCTAACTTTGCAAATATTAAACCCTCATCATTAGTATATGCCACCTTCAAACATTTTCCATTGTTTTTTTATTCCCTCTTCTCTCCCTCTCTCCGTCGGTACCACTTCCTCAATTTCTGATCCATAACTCTCCATTAGAACACTGTCTTCTCTTCCTCCATTCTCTTCGTTTTTTGCCTTTGCTTCCTTTACTAACTCCTTTATTTTAGTTCTTTCTTCCTTATTTGCATCTCTCCTTTTCCAAACATTCTTGATTCCCTCTTTGTCTGATAATTTCCATGTTCTTTTGATGATTTCATTTACCATCACCTGAGACTTAAACTTTAAGTGGCCTCACCCCTCCTTCCTCGTATTTTCCTAACCTAAACACTTCTTCAATCTCTCCTTGAGCTTTTTTGTTACCCTCCATAAGTACCGATACTGTCTCTTTGACCATACTTAGTTCTTCACTTTCCCTTTCTGATCTGACTGTCATATGTTTTCCTTTTACTCCTGAAATTATCACGCATTTTTTCTTATCTGCTACATCCCTGACTAAAGATTCTCTTCTTCTCAGTATCCTAACTACTTCTTTCTCCACCTTTTCCTTGCTTTGTTGTTCTATAAGCTCTTTCAGATTTATATTTCTCTTGAATTTTCTTCCACCCCTTGTGTTGCTCCTTGATTTCCTTAATGTTCTCATCTTGCATCTTTGATATTGATTCATACTCATCTAATTTACTTTTTATCCTGTCTCTTTCTTCTTCCAGCCTCTTATTTTCCCTCTTGAATTATTTTATTTCATTTGAGGCAGATTCATTACTTGCTTTTATTTCTGTAACTTCTCTTTCTTGTTCATCACTGCATGTACAAGCTTTTTCTAACTTACTCTGGAGCACTTTGATCTCTTTTTCCTGCTGTGAGGTCTGGTCCTGTAACTTTCTAATTGCTGACCATACCTTTTTCAACTGGACATTCCTCTCTGCCACTCTCTCCACTCCTGCTACTTTTGTTTGATTCAGGTTAGTACTTCCTCTTCCCATATCTTCATCGGAAAAGCCCTCAAATTCCTCGCCTCCAGATGTAAACAAAGAACTTTCTTTCTTCGCCTCGATGCAGCCATATAGAGATGTTTTATTTCTACTGTGTCTAGTACTCTTTTTATAACTGAAACCTGAAGTTTTTTACTAATACAGGTATTCCATGGGACCGCCACTCACGCAGTCATTCACATAATCACAATAGGCCGTTCTGCTTTTTGACGCTGATTGGGCAATTAATTCCAACAATCCACAATGAGCTCTATCTCTGTCAGCAACCTGTGTGTGTGTGTGTGTGTGTATATCTATCAAGATAGATAGATAGATATACATATACACACACACACACACACACACGGTGATCCCTTGGTCATTGTGCATTTGGTTATAGCAATTTTTGTTTTCACCGCAGATGAAAATCTGCACCCCTGCCATTGTCATGCATTTTTCAGCAAAAAAACATTGTTATCATGCACCTGAGCTAGTTTCTGTAAGCAGTTATGGTGAAGTGTCAGTGATTTCTAGTAGCTTTGTGGGATTCGAAGATAAGATCGTACTGGAGGAGTTAATTCCAGTTGATGGTGAGCACCAACTCTCCACCCCTTAGCCACAGAACTCCTTACCTCAGATCTGTCTCTGGTCTTTCTGTGGTATGTCTTTCTTCTTTATTGTGCCCTTTTTCCTCACCATGCACATATGTGTTTCTGATACTTACTATAACAGTATGTGTATTTTTAGTTGGTGTAAATTGTTGCAAAAGGGAAAATTTGGGTTTGCATATGGGATGCCTGGTGCTAATTGGAATATACAGTATTCTATAAGGTCTGTGCTTTAGTTATCGTGTAATTTTGTTATCATGTGCCATGGTCAGTACCAGTTATGCACGATAACAAAGGCATCACTGTACACACACACACACACATCTGTCTCAAATGCCTCAAGTGAAATAAAACAGCTCAAGAAGGAAAATTAGAGGTTGGAAGAAGAAATGGACAGGATGAAAAGTAAATTAGATGAGCATGAATCGAAATCAAGGATGCAAGATGAACACATTAAGGAAATCAAGGAGCAACACAAGGGGCAGAAAAAAAATTCAAGAGAAAGGAAATATACATTTGAAAGAGATTATACAACAAAAAAGTAAGGAAAAGGTGGAGAAGGAAGTGGTTAGGTACTAAAATGTAGAGAATCCTTAGTCAGAGATGTAGCAGACAAGAAAAATTCATGATAATTTCAGGATTAAAAGAAAAAGTATGACGGTAAGATCAGAAACGAAAAGAGAAGAACTGAGTAAGGCTAAAGAGATAGTATCTGTAGTAATGGTGGGTAACAACAAAGCTCAAGAAGAGAATGAAGAAGTGTTTAGGCTAGGAAAGTACAAGGAAGGCTGGCCGAGGCCACTTACAGTTTGTCTCAGGTAATGGTAAATTAAATCATCAACAGAACATGGAAATTATCAGACAAAGAGGAGTTCAAGAATGGTTGGATGAGGAGAGATGCAAATGAGGAAGAAAGAGCTAAAATAAGCGAGCTAGTAAAGAAAGCGAAGGCAAACAATGAACAGAGAACGGAGGAAGAGAAGACAGTGTTCTAATTGAGAGTTATGGATCAGAAATTGAGGAAGTGATACCGATGGAGAGAGGGAGGGAAGAGGGAATAGAGGGAATAAATAACAGTGAAAAAGTTGGAAAGTGGCAGATACTAATGTTGATGGTTTAATATCGGCAAGGAGGTTAGAAGTCAACGATTTCTTGAGGGTACATGAACCAGATATTTTGTGCTTTGTATAGACCAAGTTAAGAGAGGATATTGATATCCATATGAGAGAGATAAATACAAACTGTGGAGAAGAGACAGAAAAGAAAAAACAGGAGTGATGATAGCAGTGAGAAACGGCATAAATGTGGATAATGTGGAACTGGGAGAGGGTAGGGCTGAAATGATAAATATGAAATTAGAAACTGGAGAGAATGGCAAAAGAGACATCCAGTAGTATATGTTCCCCCTAAGACAAGAGCATGGAATGACGGTGAGTACCAGGAGATGTTGTTGGACATGGTTAGATATCTACAGAAAGTGATTGAGAAAAGCAGCAACGTAATTCTGATGGGTGATTTTAATTGTAAAGAGGTGAATTGAGAATAGTGGGACTCGGGAGGCATTGAAGATTTCTGGGGCACTATATTGTTAAATATAGCAATGAATAATGTAATGACCAGATGAGATTCAGAGGTGATGATACACCAGCAATACCAGATTTACATCTAATGAAAGGACCTGATATAATTGAATCTTTGAAATATCTGTGTCCTATAGGAAAAAGTGATCATGTGGTCATTGAGTTCTAAATGATAAAAGGGGATGTGGTGCCAAGAGATGAGATTTATAGGTAGGGAGGATACAACTTTGGGAAAGCAAACTTTGCAGGATTTTTGAAAATAAAGAATGGAGAAAATTCAGAGAAATGAGAGATGCAGAGGAAGTGGAATATCTTTCTAGACCTCTATAATTTGGGAATGGAAAAATATGTGCCAAGAGTAAGTGGGAAAGAAAACTGGAAGAAGGGCTGGTTTAACAGAAGGTGTATGATAGCAAAAAAAAAAAAAAAGAGAGAGAGAGAGACAGAGAGAGGGACCTGGCGTGGAACAACTGGGGAAAGAGAGGTAATAATAGAACAAAGGAAGAATATAGAAGAACTAGAAATGAATATACAAGAATACGTGGAGAGGAAGAAAGGAACTTTGAAAAAGGTAAAATTGACAAATGCAAGGAAGAACCAAAAATTTTTTATAGATTTATATATGGCAAATTGAAACAGGGCAGTACTTCCGAGGTGGATGGAAAGCTGATGACAGGGAGAGCTGGAGCTCCCAATTCATCAGCCCTCGGGACTAGTTCCCGACCATCCGCCTTTGCTGAACTTTTTCAGTGTCTCAGTTACACGGAGAGTAGGCCAGCATGCTCTCCAGCGCATGTTTCTCTAACTGTCAACACCAAACTACATGCACAGTACACACTACACTACCTTTTCAAAATTAGAAAAATGTCGGCTAATAACAGTGCCTCGGAGTCCCCAGTGGGGGGAGACCACAAATGCCCCTACAATCCGCCCCTTTCCCGGTGATAACTCATGCCTGGAACCACTGTCTGACTCACTTCTTCATTTCTGCAACATTCGTGGCCTTTTTTCAAACTTTCTTTCTGTGTAACACCACCTCTCCTCCTCTAAACCTCACCTTCTTTTCTTAACAAAGACTCAGCTGTCTGAGGCAACTGACAGCAAACCCTTTTCTGTATCCTCCTACTTTCGCTATGCTCATTTCAAAGCCAAAGGTGGCTGTTGTGTATATGTATGCAATGACCTATCTTGCTCTCGTGTTCCTGAACTTGATACTTCTGAATTTTCTGCTCTCTGGCTTCGGCTCTTCTGTCATTCTCTGACCAAGTATATTGGTGCTGTTTACTTATCTCCTAATTCTACTGACTATCAAAAATTCTTTGACTATCTTACTTCTATGATGGAACACATTCTATCCATTTCTCCTTTCTCTGAAGTCTCCATTCTTGGAGACTTCAATGTTCACCACCACCTTTGACTCTCCTCTCCTTTCACTGATCCACCTGGTGAACAAGCCTACACCTTTTCTGTCCTTAATGACCTAGAGCAGCTTGTACAACACCCTACCCGTATCCCTGACCACCTTGGAGAGAGCTCCAACATACTTGACCTCTTCCTTACAACTAATCCTTCTGCTTACACTGTTAATCTTTTCTCTCCGTTGAGCTCCTCTGATCATAACTTTATTATCTTAACTTGTCTTATCGCTCCGGTGCGGCCTGGGGACCCTCCAAAGAAACGTCGTCTGTGGCACTTTGGAGCTGTGATTGGGAGGCCTTCAGGCAGTACTTCTTTGTTTTTTCCTGGAATGATTATTGCTTCCATGGTCGGGAACCATCTGCGTGTGCCTTACGCATTACGGAGGTTATTCTCTCGGGCATGGAAGCATACATTCCTTTCTCATATCCTTTGTCTAATGCAAGAAAGCCTTGGTTTAATCACACTTGTTTTAATGCTGTTCGCAACATGGAGAGGACCTACAAAAGGTGCCGGAGCCAACCCACCCCTGAATCACATCTTTTTTATGTTTCTGCCCGGATTCGTTCTAAGCCTGTTCTTCGCTCTGCTAAAAATAATTTCATCCGCACTAAATGTTCTCAACTCTCAAACTCGAATTCTTCACGCTCTTCCTGGGACTTTGCCAAAAACCTTTCTAACAACTTTACCTCATCATCCTTCCCTCCTCTTTTCTACTCTGATGGCTCTGTAGCTATTTCTTCTACTGATAAAGCAGATCTCTTCGCTCAGACTTTCTCCTCCAATTCCACCTTAGACGATTCTGGTGCTGTTCCTCCATCACGTCCCCCCTCTGACTTCCTTATGGCTGACATTAAAATTTCTTCTGCTGGTGTATTTACTGCCATCACTGGCCTCAATACCAAAAGGCATATGGGCCTGATGGGGTCCCTCCTGTTGTCCTCAAGAACTGTGCTTCTGTGCTTACACCCTGCATAGATAAACTCTTTCGCCTTTGTCTATCAACTTGTACCTTTCCTTCTTGCTGGAAGTTTGCTCTCATTCACCCTGTCCCAAAGAAGAGTGACCATTCCCAACCCTCTAACTATCGTCCAGTTGCATTAACATCCATTGTTTCAAAAGTGTTCGAGTCAATTTTTAACAGAAAAATTTTAAAGCATTTTTCCTATCACGACCTTCTTTCCGATCGTCAGTATGGGTTCCGTCAGGGACACTCCACTCGCGATCTTCTCACCTACCTTTGAGACTCCTGGTCATCCTCCTTTTGGGACTTTGTCGAAAGTTTTGCCATTGCACTTGACATCTCAAAGGCTTTCGATTGAGTCTGGCATAAATCTTTAATTTCTAAACTGCCCTGTTATGGTTTCTATCCTTCTATCTGTGTCTTCATCTCTAGCTTCCTTTCTGGTTGTTCTATAGCCGCTGTTGTAGACGGCCATCGCCCTTCTCCTAAATCTATCAACAGTGGTGTTCATCAGGGCTCTGTCCTATCACCAACTCTCTTCCTTTTATTCATCAGTGACCTTCTAAGCTGTGCATCTAACACTATCCGCTCATATGCTGATGATTCCACCCTTCACCTCTCCATTCGGTTCCCGCAACGTCCATCTCAGCAGTTACTTCAACAATCAAGAGATGAGGCTATGGCACACCTAATGTCTGACTTGGCTCATATCTCTGACTGCGGTAAAAATGCATCAAAGACTCAGTTCTTGCACCTATCAGCCCAACAAAATCTTCCACAGGAATACCCACTGATATTTGTTTAATAATGTCCAGCTCATTCCTGCATCATCCTTGAACATGCTTGGAGTTTCATTCACTCAGGATTTATCTTGGAAAGAACATATTACATCTCTTGTGAAATCTGCTTCCTAGAGATTAGGTGCGCTAAGCTGACTCCAAACCTTCTTTACCCCTGCACAGTTGTTGACTTTATACACGGGTTTTATTCGTGAGTACAACTTTCATGTGTGGGGAAGCTCCCCACATACAGCTCTTCTCAGTAGATGAGTCAAAGACCTTTCGTCTCATTAACTCTCCTCCTCTTACTAGCTCCCTTTAACCTCTGTCTCTTCACCGCACTGCTGCATCTTTATCTCTTTTCTGTCGCTACTTCAATGGTCACTGTTCCTATGAACTGTCTGCTTACATCCCTCCACCTCTCCGACGGGCACGTAACACCTGTCTAGCAACAACTTCTCATCCCTTTTCTGTCCAACTCTCTAATGCAAGAGTTAACCATTATTCCCAGTCCTTCATTTATGCAACTGGTCAACTCTGGAACTGTCTTCCTCTGTCTGTGTTTTCTACATCCTATGATCTCCAGTCTTTGAAATGCAGTGTGTCCTGGCATCTCAAAATGAACGGATCTTGAATTTGGGTCTCTTTTGTATTGGTTTTGTTTATTCTTGGAAGGAACAGTTTCCGGCCCCACGGCCTTTGGTTCCGTCTTCCTTGCATTAAAAAAATAAAAAAAAAGGAGAAGGAGTGGTCTATAAACATGTGGCAGTGCAAGCTGAAATAATGGGAGGGGGAGTGACTAGAAATGTAGTGAAAAAAGATATAGAGGTGGAAGTGCAGGAAGGATATAAATTATTGGAAACTCAAGATGTAAGGTAAGCCCCAGGACCGGATGGAATCTCTAATTGGATACTGAAGGAATGCAAAGAACAACTGGTGGATAAGATTCACGGTTTTATTGTGTGTTCTCTGGAAGAAGGGAAAGTGCGTTGGGAATGGAAAAGAACCAGTGTGGTACCAATTATAAGGGAGGAAGCAAGGAAGAACCCCTGATTTATAGACCAGTCTCTCTGACCAGCATAGTCGCAAAATTATGCGAGAGAATCCCGAAAGACAGATGGATAAAATATCCGGAGAAGATGAACATTTTTGCTGAGTCAGTTTGGATTCAGAAGTGGATGATTGTGTGTTTCCAACTTGTTGAGCTTTTACTCAAGAGTGACTGACATGCTACAGGAGAGAGACGGTTGGGTGGATTGTGTGTATTTAGATTTGGAGAAAGTCTTTAACAAGGTACCCAACAAGCGACTAATGTGGAAATTGGAGCACATAGGAGGACTGAAGGGAAACCTCCTGGAGTGGTTTTAGACTTCTTGAGAGACAGAAAAATGAGAAAAGTAATAAAAGACAAGATGTCTGGATGGAGGGAAGTAACAAGTAGAGTCCCACGTCCCACAGGGCTCGATATTAGTGCCAGTAATGTTCCTGATTTACATAAATGATTTGGGAGAATGAATGAACAGTTATTCAAGTCTTTTTGCTGATGATGCAAAGGGTCTTAAGGAGAGTAGAAGTTGAGGAAGACTGTAAAATGCTGCAGGAGGACCTAGATAAGATTCATGATTGGAGCCGGACGTGGGAAATGAAATTCAACGCAAAAAAAATGTGAAATATTGGAAGTGGGTAAAAGTTCCATGAGGCCATTACTGAACTGTTTAATGGGTAATGAACCAGTCATAAAAGCAAGGGAAGAGAAAGATTCGGGAATGCTGGTCCAGGATAGTTTGTCACCTGAGAAACACATTAACAAGATAGAGACACATATAATCTCTTGACTAACATAAGAGTACCATTTCAGTACATGGATGAGACGATAAAGAAATTAATAGTGGCCATGAACCAGGTTGGATTATGTGGCAGTAGTGTGGTCCCCACACAAAAAGAAAGGTATAAACAAGATCAAGAGAATACAAAGAATAGCAACCAAGGTGGTCCCTAGCCTGGCAGATCTGTTATACAGAGAGAGACTGAAAAAGTTGGATCTGCCTTCCTTAGAAGAAAAGAGAGAGAGGGGCAACATAATTGCAGTGTTCAGGGCCATGATGGGAATAAATAAAATTGACAGAAAAGAGCTGTTTTATGGGATGGGAAAGTAGCAAGAGGACACGGAATGATACTGAATACACCAAGTTGCTTGAAGGATGTCAAGAAATATGGTTTTCCATATAGATGCATAGACCTGTGGAATAGCCTGGACAAAGAGATCGTTCAGTCTAAAAACTTAAACAAGTTCAAAGCAGTATTTGCCTTACTGAGAAATAGAGATGGGACCTCACGACCGTAGCTCATTTCCTGTACATCGCAACTAGCTAAATATGCACACACACACACACACACACACACACACACACACACACACACACACATAAATAAGATAGTGAGAGAGACATATAAACTCTTGACCAATATAAGAGTGGCATTTCATTACATGGATGAGGAGATGATGAAAAAATTGATAGTGGCCATGATTCGGCCCAGGTTAGAATATGCAGCAGTAGTGTGGTCCCCACACAAAAAGAAAGATATAACCAAGATTGAGAGAATACAAAGAACAGCAACCAAGATGGTCCCTAGTCTGGCAGATTTGCCATACAGGGAGAGGCTGGAAAGGCTGGATTTGCCCTCCTTAGAGGAAAGGAGAAAGAGGGGTGACATGATTGCAGTGTTCAGGACTATGATAGGAGTAGATAAAATTGACAGAGAAAATCTGTTTGTGTGGGATGAGAGAGCAACAAGAGGACACGGAATGAAACTAAAGAAGCCAAGCTGCTCGAAGGACATCAAGAAATTTAGTTTTCC
>JAGKTI010013456.1:0-23006 GCA_018397915.1 Birgus latro
CTCCCAGTCCTTCATTTATGCAACTGGTCAACTCTGGAACTGTCTTCCTCTGTCTGTATTTCCTACTTCCTATGATCTCCAGTCTTTCAAACTCAGTGTGTCCAGGCATCTCGAAATGAACGGATCTTGAATTTGGCTCTCTTTTGTATTGTTTTTGCTTTTTCTTGGAGGGAACAGTATGTGGGCCCATCGCCTTCGGTTCCTTCTTCCTTGCATAAAAAAAATATAATAATTTTTCAATAATTCACACCTCCCTTTTTGGAGTTTTGGGGGTTCAAATGAAAGATTTCCATGTGTTTCATGACCATTTTTACCGGGAATACCTTGTTTTGCCGTTTCAACCTCCTTCTCCCCTCGCTGTGTGGCCATAGCCCCCCCCACCCTCCCACCAGTTAGGTACTCGCTGGTGTCCCTGTCTCCGCCGAATTAGATGCAGATGACAAGGACGAAGCGGCCATTGCAGAACGAAGATAGGTGGCTAGTGTAGTTTTGAAGGGCTTTTAAGGTAAGGTTAGATCGGGATGGTTAAAGTTACCAGAGGGGGGGGGGTGTCTGGGGGCATAACACCTCCTCCCATGGTACCAACTTTAGGTTCATTTTTTGAGGGGAAGGGGTTTACATGAACGATTTCAGTGTTTTGCGATCGATTATTAATGGTAATTTTTGTCGTAAATACTTGTTGTTTGCCGTGTGGGGGAAACCAGGTCAAAATGGCAAAATCATGCATTTCCGAAAAAAATGACTATCATAAAAATTAGCAAAACATAAGAACTTTTCATTTGAACCCTGCCACCCCTCTACCAACGAAGGGTTGAGTTAATGAAAAAGAATTCTGTGGGTTCTGGCTAAATATGATGGCAATCCATCAATCAGAGGGTGTGATATTACTCAGAATGTTAAAAAGAATTCTAGGACGCTATCTCAGAAATTGTTTAAGCTAATAAGCTGAAATTTTATTGCAATGTAGCCTTAAGGCGGCTGCAATGCGGAAAGGAGTATGGTTTCAATCGGTTGATTAGGCCTATTTTCTGAGATAGCCTGGGGTAAAATATTGGGAATCGTCTGGATATTCCGGATGTCACCTAATTTTCCATGAAGGATTAAAGCTAGAACCACCAAGGTTGGGGAACTGTGGTGACCTCAGGTGACATGCACAAGATCAGTGACCTTGATGTCAGCATCCCTTTATAGCCCAGCTTCTAGAAGGCAATGGCTGTGGCAAGTTTTTCTTTATCAAAACTGTCCTTCGACAATTTTACGGTGTTCTTTTTTTTCCATTATTTTTCAATTGCTTGCCTTGGGAGGTGATAACGCATTCGTCTGCGTTTGTATGTGCATATTATTATAACCTGCCTAGTGCGGTGATAAAGTATTCGCCCGCGGCTGTCTTTCTCTACACGGTATTTTTATCAACTACCTAGTGAGGTGATAATGTATTCACCTGCATGTGTGTGTCTGTGTCTATATTTTTATCACCTGCCTAGCGAGGTGATGATATATTCGCCTGCATCTGTGTGTGTGTGTTTTTATTACCTGCCTTGCTAGGCAATAATGAATCCTCCTGAGTGTGTGTGTCTACCTGTTCCAGTAATATCTCAAAATCAAGTGGGCAGATTGTATTCAAACTTTGTGTTTGAATCCAAGTGTCCTGGGTTATATGGCTTGCTTGATATTAATTTTGGCCAAGATGCAAATATATGCCTCCGATAAAAAAAAAAAAAAAAACTCCAACTTTATCCTTTAACTTGCCATTAATCACCATTTTGTGTCATACCCTCAATGAAGAGAACAGTTATTAACGGGTAACTATTAGAAATTCTTCAAAGGCTTGTTATACTCGGTGACCAGTAACATAATACTACTGACTTCAGGCTTCTGAATGTTAGCATGATATTTAACTTAGTAGGAGGAAACAGTGAAGTCCTAAGCCTTTTTTTTTTTTTTTGTGAAGGTGCGATGATATGCCTCCGTCTGCCAGATGATAATTGCACTGCCACACCACAACGTTATCAGTGACCATCGTGCATCATGTATACATTTCCTACTACCCCTGCCATACTACATCATTATAAGCGTCTATCCTACATCATGTATTCATTTTCTACTCTCACTGTCACACCACAACGTTATCAGTGTCTACCTTTTCGTTTCGTTTCGTTTTTAAAGATTCCAGCGTGCTTGCATGAGTCGGTCTTGGTTACTTAATGGCTGCTCTCCATGCTTCTCGATCTCTGGCAGCCTCCCTATTCAGTCCGTTATCCCTGAGGTCACACACTACGACCTCGTCCCAGGTCTTTTTCAGTCTGCCTCTCGCAACTCCACTCCCAACGTTCACACTTCTCACTTTCTGCACCCAGTTGTCATCCCCCATCCTCTCCACATGCCCAAACCATCTAAATCTACCCCTCCTTATCTCAGCACCAATACACTCCAGTCCCACCCTTCCTCTCAACTCTTCCATAATCAACCTAGCCTCCCCCCACCCCCTTAGGTCTCGCATTCAAGGACGCACCTCACATCCACCTAATCATTGTCATTTCTGTATGTTTCAGCCTACGAATAACCTCTTTCTTTACTGCCCGCGTCTCACTACCATACAGCATTACACTCCTAACATATGCTGCATACAAAGATCCCTTAGCACGGAGGGAGAGCCCTCTCATCGTCAGGAGAGGCAACATCTCTCTGAGCTTGTTCCAGCCACTCCTCACTCTAGCCACAAAGCTAGCTGCAGCCCCAGCTCCAGCACATAACATGCCTCTCAAGTAACAATACTTTTTCACACATTCAAGAGACTCACCAGCAAGCTCAGTCCTTACCTGCCTGACAATCTCCACATGCTCTCCTTGACAAACCACACATTTGAAATCAGCATTATCTTGCAGTCTACCTCCAATACCACTACATCTCTCATGCATCCACTAGTCACAAGCACTGCACAAGATGAAATTACTTTCCACACCCTTGTGGAAAACCACATATGGCCACCCCCCCTCTTTGACAGTACTCCAACCCTAGATACCATCACCTTTGTTTTATTTGCATTTACTTGCAAGCCCTTGTGCCCCATACCATCTCTCCACTTACTAAATCTTTCCCCTGGCTCCCTTTCATTCTCAGCAGTCAACACAAAATCATCAACATAAAACATCTCGCACGGGAGTCCATCTCTGAAGTCACGTGAGAGAACTTCAAGCATCGTGATAAACAAGAATGGACAAGATTGACCTCTGATGCACACGAACATTCTCAGAAAACTCATAATTAAAATCTCTATTCACTCACACCTGGGTGCGAGCACACAAATATCTAGTCATTCACTCTAGCCAGCCACTCCTCGATCCCAAGCTTTCTCATTGCCCACTTCACCACCTCCCTAGGGACTCTGTGAAAGACCTCCAAATCAACAAAAACAAAGTAGCCTACATATCCCTTTTCATTCCTACATATTTTTCCAGAAAGTTTCGAACAAGGAATATGGTATCAGTGGTCCCTTTGCCTGGAATAAACACAAATAGCTTGTCACCAATATTCACTCTTTCTCTAATCATACCTTCTAGAATTCTCTGCATTATCTTCATTATCTGGTCCAAAAGTTTTATGCCTCTAAAATTTTCTCTTTCCAGCCATCACTATTCCCTTTGTATACATTTACAATCACAGTCTTCAGCCAGTCATCTAGGACAACACTCTCAAATATTATCGTATTATCAAATAAGTAACTAAGCCCTCACTCCTACATCTCCTGAGGCCTTCAGCATTACAGCACTCAGCCCTGACACACCTGCCTCCTTCCCCAACTGCATCTTGCCTATTGTCCTGCTCACAGTGGCAGCATCAATCAAACGCTAAGGGCCAAACATTGGATCCACTGACTCCAAACTTTCCATTATCCAGTCAAACTCCTCATTCAGTAACAGATTATAATGCTCGCTCCAGGCATCTTTAATATCCTCATTGTTCACCACCACCATTCCCTCATCGTTCTTCACACATTGCTCATCTATGATATGGCTGTTTCCCCTCTTCATCTGATTTGCCATCTTAAATATCACATTTTTCCTATCAACACTGTTTATGTTATCTAGTAAAAGTCTGAGGGATTCAGATTTTGCCCTGTATACCTCTTTTCTAGCCCTGTGCTTGGCAGCCAAGTGTTCCTCTTTGTACCACCCCTTTTCCATTCTTGGAAAAGCCTTCTTTTTTTTCCTTAAATGCAGCTTGTACACCCTCATCCCACAACCATGTTACTTTGTCTTGGCGGTCCCCTTGTCCATCCATATACTGAATCAGTAACTCTAAGGAGATTGTTCTTGGGAGTTCTGCACTGTTCATTAACACGTCTGTCAAAGGGTCCCTGTTCAGCCACCACTCTACTCATCTCTTACTGCCTGGGTTTCCAACATACACATTTTCTTTCTAGGTGGATAGGTCTGTTTCATAACCAATCGGCCCTTAAGCACCATGCCACATATCTGTAATTTGTGTTGCTGCACATACTCTTTGCTCCATATAACTTTATATCCCTCACCAACCTCGTATCAGCCCTTCTGACAAGAAAATAGTCTATCTGGATACCATTTCACCCAGACTGATATGTTATCAACCTATTCTCTTTGTTCCTAAAATGCATGTTGCATACAATCATGTCCATGATCTCCCGAACCTCGAGTATCCTTTCCCCTTCCACATTCCTTGTACCATATGCACATGCCCCATGTACCCCTTTATATTCTTGAGCTGCTTCACCCACATGGCCATTTAAGTCCCCTTCTCATCATCCTCCATACCACTCACTACACGTATCAAGTTGTCCCAGCTATCTTTTTCTACATCATCAAAGCCAGCCTATGGGGCATATGCCAATATAAATGCAATTTTCAGTCAACTGAACAAAATATTCACTACTATAATCCTTTCAATCACCCTCATAACATTCATGACAAATTCCACCCATCATGTATTCATTTCCAGCTCCCACTGCCTCCCAGCAACATTATCAGTGTCTATCCTGCATCATGGTGACATGTAGAGGTGCTGGTATGTAGGAGGACTGCTGGGCCTTGATAGCAGGCTGTAAAGCCTATGCCCAGTGTCGGACAAAAAAAAAAAAAAATCATTTTCTTCTCCCACTGCCACACCACAACGGTATCTTGCATCATTAATTCATTTCCCACTCCTACTCCCACTGCCACACAACATTATTAGTGTCTATCCTACATTATTTATTTATTTTTTCCTTCTCCCACTGCCACAAATGAGGTAGTAAAGGAGAGTTGTTGTGTGGATGTGGATTTGATGAAAAGCGTTAGGAGAAATACACTGAGGTGGTTTGGCCATGTGGAGAGAATTGAGAGCGAGAGACTAACGAAGAGAGAGTGTTTTTTTTTTTTTTAATGTGTCCGACTCTGGGCATAGGCTTTACAGCCTGCTATCAAGGCACAGTCGTCCTCCTACATACCATACACCTCTACATGTCACCACTTCGGCGCTTAACACCCACCGTCCATATTGAATACATGCTAGGGCTGTCTCATACAGGACTGGTGTATTGGTATTAGCGGGGTTATTTTTACGACTTGTCGGCGGGTCTTCTGGTAGATCAGTAAAGCCTGATTTAATGAAATTCAAATCCTTAAACTGTTCCCTGCACCAGCGAGGATTCGAACCTGGGTCCCACGGGACTGCAAGCCAACTCTCTACCGATCGAGCTACCGCCTCCCCTGTGTTGAGTGAGATGGAGGGAGGGAGAGGGAGGAGGCGGCCGAGGATGAGATGGAGGGATGTATTGGAGAGGTATATGAGAGTGGGGTGTGAGAGCTGGGGGGAGGACAGTGAAATGGAGGGGGAAAGGGCGACATGGAGGCGGTTTGTTTGTGGTCACTCCGTACAGGATTAAGGCGTCTTGCAATGGACAGACAGACAGCACACAAGAGAAAAGCGTAGAACATGCCCTAAATAGTAGAGTAACATCAGGTGAAATTTTGTACCAGACTGTTACTCTGTCTTGATATAGGGAATCGAGAAATTATGTTAATGGAATGTTGAAAATGATAACCTAATTCAATGTTTATTTTAGTGTTAATAAAGGGAATAGAAAAATCTTGAAGTTTTAAGTATGATACCAAATACTATTTCATTTCAGCGTTGATAAAGGGAGCAAACTATTATGAAGTTTTAAGAATGACGCCTAATTCTTTTTCATTTCACTCTTGATATAGGGAATAGAAACGTTTTAAGAATACCGATTTTATTTTTTCATTTTAGTATTGATATAAGGAACAGAGAAATAAGGCTCATGAACATTTAAGAACGATACCTAACTCAGTGTTGCATTTCAGTCTTGATATAGAGAATAGAAAAATGATGCTTATGAAATTTTAACAGGAAGGCAGACACAGAAAAAAAAATGATATATGCGAAGGAAGCAGTAGACAGCAATACATCAAGAGAGTGGATGATCGTGAAATAAACAGGAATAGAGGAGGGCAGACACAGAAAAAGAAAGATAAAGACGAGGGAGAAAAAAGGCAGCACTGAATCAAGTACTCCCAGACGAACTAATTTCAGCTTGACATTTCCCTAGTACGTGTATTGTTGTTGCGGTCTCAGGCTCATCTCAGCGTGTACCCGGTGGACTGCAAGCTGAAGTTGGTCCTCTCTTGCAGTCCATCACCCTTCATCCAGGGCACAGAGGAAGTTGATTGATGAAAGTTTAGGTGCCCGGTTATACTAGCGCCACTACGAGAAGGCGACCCTCTCCAGCACCTGTCAGTCTTTTGCATACACTTTTCAGTCTATTAGCGCTTTAACTGGGCTATAGACTGAATGCATGGCGTTTAGGGTATTAGTTATTTTGTTAACCATTGATGGCTTGTACTTTTTTTTTTTAATTACTCTTTTTTAGATACAGTACAGTCTTCACTTCATGATAATTGTTGTATTATTACTACACTGTACTGTATTATATTCGTCATCCTAGCACAATTTTCCATGAAATTTAATGGTTATTGACACTAAGGCTTCTATGACTCATTCAACTGAAGAAGATTACAGAAGTTCGCCCTACCATGAAAAAGTGTCTTTGTATCCTTGTTGACAGGGCGTAGAAGACTGCGATGTACGCTACCCTTTTTAATGTAACTTGGCCTAAAATTGCAGTCTCTCCATCGTAGAATTGTAACGAGAGACTAACACAAGACCATGATGCTAGTTACAAAGAAGTGCTATGGATCACCAGTGGAGAGTCTATGGCGGAACCCATACTGACGATCGGAAAGAATGTTATGATGGGAAAGATTCTTTAATTGCCGTAAGAGTAAATTGAAAAACTTTAGAAATACAGGATGCTAATGCAGTTGGGAGATAGAGGGCTGAGAATGGTCACCCTTCTTTGGGACAGGCTGGATGAGAACAAACTTCCAGCAAAGAGGAAAGATGCAAGTTGACAAAGGCGAAAGAGTTTACCTAGGCAGGATGTAAGCACAGAAGCAGTTCTTGAGGACAGCAGGAGGAACCCCATCAGACCCATATACCTCCTAAGTTATTGAGGCCAGTGATGGCGTAAAACACACCAGTTGAAGAAATTTTACTGTCAGTCATGAGGAAATGATGGAAGAACAGCACCGGAATCATCTAAGGCGGAACTGGAGGAGAAAGTCTGGGCAAGGAGTTTTGGTTTATCGTTAGAAGAAACAGCTATAGAGTCATCAGAGTGGAAACGAAGCGAGAAGGATGATGATGTGAAGTTGTTACAAAAGAATGGAAGAATTTGAGTTGGAGATTTCACAGCATTTAGCGAGAATGAAATTATTTTTATCAGTGCAACGGACGGACTCACTTTCTTATGCTTCTGCCCGGAATCCTGCAAAGATTCATGGGTGGGTTGGCTCGAGTACCTTTTGAAGGTCCTCTGTTTGTGGCAGAGAGCATCAGAACAAGTGTGATTCAGCCAAATTTCTTTTCATTTGTCACAGGATAAAAGAAACGAATGAATGCTTCCTTGCCTGAGGGAATAACCTCCGTATTGCGCAAGGCACACTCAGATGGCCTCGGCCATGGAAGCAAAAATCATTCCAGGGAAAATCAAAGAAGTACTGCCTGAGGGCCTCCCCAAAAGCAGTTCCAAAGTGCCAAAGTCACTGCTTCTTGGTACGGTCCACAGGTCGTGCTGGAGCAACATGACCGGTTAAGGTGATAAGATTGTGGTTGGAGGAGCCAAACGGAGAGAAAAGTTGAACAGCATAAGCAGTAAGATTATTTGTGAGGAAAAGGTCAAGTATGTTGGTACTCTTTCTAAGGCGGTCAGAGATACTAGTAGGGTGCTGTACAAGCTGCCCTACTCGTAGGTCATTAATGATAGAAAAGATGTAGGCTTGTTCATTAGATGGATCAGCGAAAGGAGGTGGATGGTTTCTATAGTATTTTTGTTGTAACTTGGCTTTATAGTGATATCCTTTGCTATTTAATTGGTTCTCTTTACAGTACACTCTTCACTTCTCTAATCTCTTCACTTTACTCTGTTCATTTTACACTCTACTCTGTTTACTTAACTCTTTACCTTACTCTCTTCACATAGCTGTGCTATTTACTCTCTGCTCATTACTCTCTTCACTTTACTTTCTACTCTGAGGTGGTAGTGTCTATAGTATTTTCATTGTAACTTGGCTTTATATTGCTATCCTTTGCTGTTGGACTGATTCACTGACTGACTGACTAATAAACTGAGTGGTTAATTGATTGATTGATTGACTGAGTCAATGATTAATTGATTGATTTCCTATTGCAGATGCGAGACCTGGCAAATTCCCGAGCCTTCCTCCTATGCAAGAAGTTTGATGACATTTTAAGCAAGATCTTGCCTTCTGAGTTCCTCTATACTGGTTACCTTCACACGTCAGTCCAGCCACAAATGTATCGCCAAGAAGTGACAGGATACTGTAAGCTATATGTGGCTTCGTATCACCTCTTCTTCAACGGTTTATTTTGCACATTACACCTTAGCATTCACGCATTCACACGTCAGTCCTTGAATTCTTCGTTAACAGCTCTTCTTTAGCGATTTAGTCTGCATATTACACATTAGCATTCACAGGTCAGCCCTACCACAAATGTATCGCCAAGAAGAAGTGGCAGGAGGGGGTAAGTGGTATGGAGGGCTTCATAACACCTCTTGTTTAAGGATTTATTTGCATATTATTACGATGACGATGAATGTTATAATAATTCCTGATGGTGAAACTCATTCTAAGTGTGGTTGGTATGGCTGGTGTGGCCGCTGGTGTGGTATTAGCCAAGACAGACTCTCTCCACACCCTCTCCTGCTCCCTCCTCTGCAACCTCTCCTACCTCCTCGCCAAGACCTGAACAGCAGCTACACTTATCCCAGCCGTCAGGCAGTGAGATTTCGTGGGAGATCCCGTAACACCTCTGTTGCGATTTATTCTTCATATATTAACACTCTAGGTATAAAGTAGGGTTTCCTTTCTGGCTTTTACTATACAGGGCGTCTGAAGCAGCAAACAGAACATCGTCGCCAAGATGAGCTTGTTTGATACGATTTTTGAACAACTAGGGTAATTAAGACTAATGACACGATGCATGAACATAGTTCGGTAGTAAGTGACAGTAATATTAGTAGTTAGTAATGCGCTGGTGGTGGTGGTGATGATGATATTGCAGCTATGAATATTCTGTGCTATTTCCCCAATAAATGATTAGTTACTCGTTTCATTACCCTCTATAATTCTGATGGGCACGAGTATTACATTAATATCCAGTTAAGAGTTGGTGATAATGATGATATTGCAACTATGAATATTCTGTGCTATTTCCCCAATAAATAATTAGTTGCCTCGTTTCACTACCCTCAATAATTCTGATAGGCATGAAAATTACATATTAATATCCAGTTAAGAGTTAGCCCATATTGTTTTTATTCTAGCTTGGCCCATTTTCGTCTTTTTGCAGATTATTTTACGTAGCTCAGTGGCAGAGACAATATGACTATCGGCTCTACATCCTTTCTATAGCATGTGCAACTGCACTAGTCCGCCTACGAATTCGCCATACCCAGCTCACTCTCATTTAACGTCCAATGGACCACCACCACCTCGCTGTACGTGTGATGTTCCCCATACTGTTTCAAATAACCTTTTAGCCTGCCCAAATTTTGCTACTGCTCGCGCCACTGCTTTTCCTTCATAGCACAGCTTCGTCCTCGTCCCTGTCTCGGAGATATTCTTGGAGAGTCTCAGTACTTTTCTTTAGACTTCATTATGGCATACACTATAATATGCTCCGTCACCTTTCCCACCAGGCCCTGGCCCTATTATTATATATAATCGTATCTGGACACTGGGTGTCTTTCCTCCCTCTTTTCGTAATGCTGTCATTCTCCCATTTCTTAAGCCAGGAAAGCAAGGCCATGCCCCTCAAGATATCGCCCCATTGCTCTTACTAGTTGTCTTTGCAAATTGTTCGAGCGTATGATAAATCATCGTCTTATGTGGCTCCTAGAATCCAAACAGCTTTTGTCCCCTTCACAGTTTGGCTTTCGTAAAGCTCGCGGTACCTTAACTCCCCCCCTAAATCTGGAGACATATATCTGCTCAGCCTTTGTCACTCGGCAATTTGTGGTCGCAGTGTTCTTTGACCTTGTGAAGGCTTATGACACAGCTTGGCGCTATCATATACTACGCACAGTTCGTTCTTGTGGGATTGATGGTAACCATGGGGTTTTCTTAATTTTCTATCATCCCGTTTCTTTAGAGTCTCTGTTCAGCATACTTATTCAGATCCCTTCCCACAATATGAAGGTGTCCCCCAAGGCAGTGTTCTTAGCACTACTCTCTTTTTTATTGGCAATTAATGGGATTATATCCTGCCTCCCAGTTGGTGTCCGCTCTTCTTTATATGTAGATGATTTTGCAATATATGCCTCAAATTCTGACATCTCTGCCCTTGGTGCTCTTATTCAACGTGCGGTTTCTGCTGCCTCAGAATGGGCTACTTCTCATGGCTTTCGGTTCTCTCCTCTTAAGTCTCATGCTATTACTTTTACTCGCTCTTATCTTATTTCCCAACCACCTCTTTTTCTCTATGGCTCTCCTCTCCTATACAAAACCTCTGCTTCCTTTCTTGGCCTTTTTTTCGATTCCCGTCTTACTTGGAAGGATCATATTGCCTCCTTGAAAATCTCAGCCTTGCAACGCCTCCGTCTCTTACAAACTTTGTCTCATGTGTTGTGGGGTGCTGATCGGGCTACTCTCCTTCGGCTCCATATTGTTCTCGTTCTCTCCAAACTTGATTATGCTTGCAAAGTTTATTCTTCCGCTTCAGACACCGTCCTCCAACAACTTGATTCTGTGCATCATCACGGTCTCCGTTTGGCACTTGGCGCTTTTAAATCCTCCCCAGTTGAGAGTCTGTATGCTGAATCAGGAGTTCCATCACTTTTCCGCCGTCGTGCTCTACTTTCTCTTCGTACTTATGCTAAGTTGCACTGTTTTCCTCATACTCCTTCTCTGCTTCCTCCCACTCCTGACTTAATGTTTTCCACTCCTAGAACCAGGCCACCTTTTGCAATTCGAGCTCGTACTCTCCTCTCGCATTCCTCTCTTGCTATTAGTAATGTTTTTTCTTACTGCACATGTCTTTTTCTCCCCTGGCTACTTCCGCGACCTCACATTTGTTCTTCCATTTTCCCCTATTCCAAGTCCAATTCTTCATTCATTCATTCTCCGTGCCCGGTTTTCTGACCATCTCTCCCGCCATTCCTCTGCAGTCCCTATATACACTGATGGTTCAAAAACCCCGGAGGGTGTTGGCTTCGCGATCCTCTTTCCTGACACCTTTTATCATTTTAGTCTTCCTACCTATGCAAGTGTTCTAACAGCAGAGTTATATGCCCTCTGGTTTGCGTTGCGGTATATTTGTCGTGCCTCCTCTCCCTCATTTGTAATATTCTCTGATTCATATAGTGCGCTATCCCTTCTTCAGTCACCTTCTGCTTCTCATCCTTTAGTCCTTCCTATCTTGGAATGGTTGTTCCGTATCTCCTCTCGTCGTAAAACAATCCAGTTCTGTTGGGTTCCAGGACTTGTGGGCATCGCGGGCAATGAACGTGCTGATCAGTTGGCTTGCATGGCTGTTGCCAAAGATGCCTCTCCTTCCTTCCTCATTCCAGTCTCTGATTTTCTTCCTGCCCTAACTTCCTTCCTTCAGCACCGGTGGCAGTCTTGCTGGGACTCTATCACTAATAATAAACTACGTGTTGTTAAACCATTTATTTCTCCTTGGCTAGCCCCTTGTCACCGTAATAGGAGATGGAAGACTGCTTTAGCTCGTCTTAGAATTGGTCATACTAGACTTACCCACTCATATTTGATGTCTGGTGGTCACCCTCCCCTCTGTACGCATTGCAATACCATTCTCTCTATACGTCATATTTGCCTTGATTGTCCTCTTTACACTGTACAGCGACGTATTTTCTTTCCTTTTTTGTCTTCCCTCCAACGTCCTCCCCTCCTTTCAGATTATCTCCGAGAATCACCATATTTTTCCTGTCATAATATCATGTCCTTCCTTACCACTATTGGTCTTCTTTCCAACATCTAACCCCGTTCCTGACGTCACTAACCCCATCTGTGATAAGATATACTTTTTCCACTGACCCAATTTCTTCACGATGCCGTGTCTGTATTTCCGACCCGACCAGCATACATAACTTGTAGCCGATGATCTGGCTTTGTGCTGGATTTTGGCA
The DNA here is from genome assembly GCA_018397915.1 of Birgus latro. Lineage (NCBI taxonomy): Eukaryota > Metazoa > Arthropoda > Malacostraca > Decapoda > Coenobitidae > Birgus > Birgus latro. Next base: position 12,767 of record JAGKTI010013456.1, read on the forward strand.
CTAGGTTTCTATTGTTCTTCTTCTTCTTTAGACTTCATTATATTTTCTTTACGAACAGTCCATTCCTTTACAAAATCTAAAATCCCCCTTTAGTTTCTAATTATACTCTGCGTGCCCTCCTACTCTCTGGCACTTTACTTCATTCACTCACTCCTTTCTATAGCACCTCGTGACAGTCATCAAATTCTTGTTAATCTCTATCTTCACTGCTAATTTGCAACAAGAGATGGCAATTTTAGGCCAAGTTAGTCAAAAGGGTGTAGTAAATGTGATAACTTTCATTCGTTCTTCCTCTCTTCCTTGTCTTCACTTACTAAGCGTTTTGTCTCATTTTTCGTGGGTCGCTGATCGCATCACGTTTCTTCTTCACTCTATCCTCATTCTTTCTAAATTCGAATACGGATGTCAGGTTTATTCTGCCTCTGCCCGTAGTCTTTCGAAACTTGAATCCCTTCATCATGCTGGCCAACGTTTAGCCTAGGTGCCTTTGTCAACCCCAGTCGCGAGCCTCTGCGTCGAATCGGGCGTTCCCCCCTCTCCTCTCGTCGTTCTCTCCTTACAGTTAAGTCTTATGCATGTTTGCGCCAGTTTCCAACTACGGTCCCGTCCACACGAGCGGGCAGTGCCAGACGGGCAAACATTGTTACCAAATCACGTTGCAATTCACACGCTTAGAGGGTAGGTGGCGGGCACGAGTATAGATGACGTCATAAGCAGGGAAACCATGGGCAAACCATCGAAATGCCCCTGCCCGTTGTCGAGGCACTGTCTGCTGGGCTGATTATGGTACACAAAGCTATACTTTTAGCTTAAACTGTCCTGCGACAATTCTTACTTCCCATGTTGTCGTACTGCACTCATTTCTGGCGAGCACCTAGACAACTGACCACTGTCCGACGTCGACTGGACAAACACTACCTCACCACAGCTCTGTCTGCCGTGTGGACAACACAACCGTTCCCGGTTGTAGCTAATGGCCGCCGGAGACTGTTCGATCTGGAAACACTGCTAATAAAGCGAGGGATATCCACTCGGCGGGCTGTGCCCGTCGGGCACTGCGCACTCGTGTGGACGGGACCTAACAAATCCTCCCTCTCTCCGTCAGCCTCTCATCTCCTCTCATTCTCCCTCCGTGTCCCTGCTGTTCTTCAGTCTGTTAACTTCACCTTTCCATCCATTCTTCCCTTTCGTCCTGTTTCTTTCCCCCATTGGCCTGTTCTTTTCTCCCTTGTTCTCGCTCTCTTCTTTCTCCTGTCGCACTCGGCTCCCGTTTTCTTGAACACATGTCTTCTCACTCTTCTGCAACACCTATCTTTACCGATGATTATAAATCTCTTCAGTGTTGATTTTGCTGCTGTCTCCCCTGAGTCTTCTTTTTCCAGTTCTCTTCCTTGTGTTGCAGGTGTTCTCTCAGCGGAACTTTATGCTATTCTTTTCACTCTGAAGTCAATGTTTCTTTCCTCTTCCTCCTCTTTTGTAATCTTCAACTCTCACAGTGTGCTGTCTTCTCTACGGGCCTCTTCTCACCCTCGTCACTCAGTTCAAGAGCGGCACTTCCGCGTTTCTGTGCCTAAGAAGTCTATTCAATTTTGCTGGGTCCCTGGTCGTGCTGGAATTACCGGTACTGAACGTGCAGATTCACTGGCTCGTTCTGCTGCTGTTGTCTCTCATGTCTTCTTCTCTGCCCATTCCTGCGCTTGACTGTTTTCCTATTCTAATGCCCTGTCCACACGAGGGCTAGTGCCCTGGCGGGCAATGCCCGCTGAGCGTATATCCCTCGCTTCTTTTGCAGTGTTACGAGACTGAGCAGTTCCCGGCGGGCTGTGGCCACTACCAGGCACACCTGCTGTGTTGTCCACACGGCAGACCGGGCAGTGGTTGGACAGTCGAAGTCAGGCAGCGGCAAGAGTAGGTGATTGGCAGAAAATGATTGCAGTACGACAACATGGGTTACAGTAAGAATTGTTGCAGGATACCTAAAGCTAAAAGTATAGCGTTATGTAGAACGTGATTTGGTAATGTTTGTCTGTCGGGCACTGCCCGCTCGTGTGGACGGGACTTTATTTGATGTCCGGTGCCCGCCCTCCTTTCTGTACTCGTTGCAATACCCTCCTCTCCGCGATATTTTCCTTGATTGTCCTATTTACAGTACACACTACAGCGACGTGTTGTTTTTTTTTTTGACCCTTTCGAAGCCCCCCCCCCCCCACCTCCTTGAAGACTTCCTCCGAGTCGCCATATTTTTTCATCCGTAATATAATATCCTTTCTTACCTCCATTTTTATTCTTTCCGACATTTAATTCCGTCCTCTTTTTCAGTAGTCACGCTTGTAATATACTTTTTCCGTTAATACAGTCCTTTAACCTCGCCTCGGCAGTGTTCACGGCCCGCCCATCATACAGAACTTGTAGCCGATGATCCGGCTCTGAGCTGGATTTTGTCACTAGGTTCTTGTTGTTGTTGTTCTCGTTAAACCTCCTGTTCTTCGCTGGTCTATTGCCACTCATCCCAATCGTCGGTGGGAGACTCCTTGTTCGTCTTCGCTTGGGTCACACCAGCCTCACTCACCGTCACTTAATGAGTTGCGACCCCCACCAGTTTGTTTACGTTGTAACTGCCCCTTAACTATCAACATCATCATCTCGACTGCCCATTCTTACTTGGCGACAGTCGCTCTGCTTTTCCCTTCCTCTCATTATTACCCCGTCCCTCATTGCTCACTAATTTCCTTGGTGATCCTCCTTTTTTTTTTTAATAACATTATTGCTTTTCATTTTGCTCTGCGTATTCTGCATCTAGTTTAATTATCTTTCATTCTTTGCTGCCTTAGTGCCACATAGCCTCTCTAGGCTTGATGCTAGTTTATTTTCACTCTTCATTCATTCATGTGATAACTTACAGTGTCATCACAGACACTCCAATGACGTGCTGTATTTTACTTATTTATTTTCATTTTTATTTTTTTTTGCTTGCTTCAGGGGATTTTAGTCAGCTTTGTAGGGAAGTTTTGAACTGATCATATTAAATACTTCATTAACACTTCCTTTACGAGAGCTGAGTTGTAACTCTAATATAATAGCCTGTCTTTAGCAATTTTGATAATACATCGGTGAACTGAAGACTAAAAAAATGTATAATCTTTGTGCGACATCTATAAAACATGTAACAGGCGTCCACACTTTGAACGTGTTTGAGCGAGCGAGCGAGCAAGTCAGGCAATGCTGAATATTGTCTCGTGGCTCATCATCTTACTCTGATTTCCTGACCTGAATGCACTAAAATGAACTTATTTGATTACACCAAAAATATTCCCTCACACTTCCTAAAAAAAAATATTCTTGTATTAATTTTAGGTCTAGGGCTTGGGACCTAGCAGGTTCATAATGACTTTGCTTTTGGCTCCCTCAAAAAATCATTTTCACCAAATCTCTCGGTGCGCTCCGAGTCTAATCAGAAATCAGAAATTCAGAGTTTCTTTCGTCAATCAGGGTATTGTATTAGTCTGACTCGGCTTCAGTCAAAATTAAAAAAAAAAAAAGGCCAAACAGAAGATATTGTTCTGAAAAGGTAAAACCAAGTTGCTCTTAGCAATCGTTGGAATATGCATCTGCGTTACTCACGCAACCTTAGACGTTACTTCTTGCGGAGCCGGTTGTTATGCTAATCTGCCTTATAAATAATAGTTTCCTCGATTTACGGAAAAGCTGTTGGGAATTACGGGTTGTCTATGAAATGAAAATAATTGAGGATTTTTATGCGATTTCCAAATTGGTGTCTATCTTTCTTGTAACTTAAAAATTGGCTGAGATAGCCCCAAAAGTTCGCTACTGTATTACAGAGTTTTCCTCCCGACCCCTGCCCCCTTTTCTTGTTGATGCGATAAATCTTTCTCTCGGGTACATATGTCGGGGGTTCAGACCGAATGAATTTGGTGTTCTCGCCCGCTTCGCTCGCTCGAATAATAAAAAACCGATTTGAGGTTCTTAGTCCGTCACTTAAATATTTTTGATCACTAAAATCTGCAGAGATAATTTTCTGAGTAGAAAATATACTGATCTTAAAAATGTTGTCTCTGATTTTTTTTTAATTCTGCAGTATTTAGATTTTTATGAAAATTTTTATATATACTTTTAATAGATTTTTTTTAATTGATTTTTCGAAACCGGAGGGGTTACGTGCAGCTTTCATTGACCCTTCCACTACTGGGGGATTGTCCTGAGCTGACTATTATCATCTGGAAACAGCAAGAATGACGGAAATATGATATGGAGTAAAGGAGTTGGAATTTAATGCAAATGAGATGTGGAATAAGAAACTTGAAGAAATCTTGTCAAACACGAAAATTCAATCTCCAAGAGGTAAAACATGGTGAAGATGAGGTTTGCATACTCTTGCTCTTTTCGGCTTGACTTGGTCTAGGTTTTCGTCTTTTTGTAACGTAATTCGAGTAGCTCAGTGACAAATATATAAATTAAAAAAAAAACAAAAAGTATCAGTTCACTATCTTTTTGCCGTGACTAACATCATATACTAGTCCGTTGTTACAGCTCTGCATTTAGGAGGGGGAGAAGTCAGTTCTGGATCAAGTTAAAGTGAAAAAAAAAATGTTGGAATGATAAAGATACGGTATATAATACTGGGCATGATAAAAATGAGTCTTTGGTCTCGAACTGGAGCTCGGTGAACCATAGAAGCTTCGAGTCCCGTCAGTCAAACTCTAGCCGTGAGAGGGGGAGGATGCTGGAGCTGTGTGTATATTTTGTCAGTGGTAATAGTCTTTAAACAGCTTCGCCATCTTGTCGAGATAAACGAAGGTAAGGAAGGATATTGTTCATCGGCTCTTTGATAGCTATCAGTTCTTTCAGCTGAACCAAATCGTCACTGTGTGAAAAGTGGTATGGGAATAAGTTATCTAAGAGGAGTGTGGAGCTAAGTGGAGAAACAAAAAGTGGAAGTGAAGGAGTGCTGTGGTGTATGTGGATATGGAGTTAGGTGTAGAGAGAGGCAGGCAAATGAAGTAATGGAGCGCATTGATGTTTATATAGATGTGGAGTTAAGTGAAGAGAGACAATGTAGTAAAGGAGGGTTGTGGTGTTTATATGGATGTGGAGAGATGTAAATGGGGGGTGAAAGAGCTTTGTGGTGTTGATGTGTATGTGGAATTAAGGGGAGAGACAGACTGACAAATGAGGAAGTAGAAGAGAGTTGTGTTGATGTCGATGTGGAGTAACGTGGAAATACAGATAAATGAAGAAGTAAAGTAGCGTTGTGGTGTTGATGATGTGGAGAGGTAGACAGATAAATGAGGAAGTGAAAGAGCGCAGTGGTGTTGCTATGGATGTGGATTTACGTGGAGAGATAGATAGGCATGAGGAAGTGAAGGAGCGTTTTGGTGTTGATATGGATGTGGAGTTACGTGGAGAGGTAGATGGACAAATGAGGAAGCGACAAAACGTTGTGGTTTTGATGATGTGGAATTTGGTGGAGAGACAGACAAATGAAGTGAAGAAGCGTTGTGGTTTTGATGTGGATGTGCTGGAAAGTAGTTGAAAGTATTACCCAGAGATGGTTTAGCCATGTGGAGATAAAGGAGAATGAGACTGAAGGGGAGAGTGTATGTTAGTAATGTGGAGCACGAGCGAGGGAGAGTGATACAGAGGAAGAGGTGGAGGGATGTGGCGGAGAGGTATAGGAATGAGTATAGTCTGAGCTGGATGGAGGACAGACCGATGCCGGAGGACAAGGTGACAGACGAAGGTTGTTTGGGGCTACCCTTTCCGAAATTAAGGCGTTTTCATATAAAAGAAATTAAGATATTTTCTTATAAATAGATAAAAAAAAATACGTACATAATTATTAAATTAAGGTCAGCTGAGAGACGTCATATCGATTTGCTCTTACGGCTCCTTCAGCTGAGACTGTAGTACCGGTCGAACAGGGCGATACTCCCAAGATGGATGGAAAGCTAATGACAGGGAGAGCTGGAGCTCCCGCTTCATCAGTCCTCTTTGCTGAACCTTTCGATTTCAATAACACAGAGAGTAGGCCAGCATGCTGTCCACCACAGGTTCGTCTAACTATCAACACCAAACTACGTGCTTATTCCACACTACACTTCCTTTTCAATATTTAAGCAAAAACGGTATCTCAATATCAAGCCTTGGTGTCCCCCGGGGGACGGGGAAGGGGACCATGAAAGCCCCCACCATCCGCCCTTCTCCCGGTGACGACCAGGCGAGATGCCTAGAACCACTGTCTGACTCACTTCTTTATTTCTGCAACATTGCGGCTTTCCTCTAACTTTCTCTTTGTGGAACACCACTTCTCTAAACCTTACCTTTTCTTCCTCACAGAAACTAAAGTGTTTTAGATGAATGACAGCAAACCCTTCTCTGTATCCTCCTACTTTTTCTATACTCACTTTAAAAACCAAAGATGGCTGTTGTGTATCTGTATGCAACAACATATCTTGTTCTCGTGTTCCCGAACTTTAATCTTCTGAATTCTCAACTGTCTGACTTCGGCTATCCTGTCATTCTCTGACTAAATATATCCATGCTGTTTACTTATCCCCTAACTCTACCGACTATGAAAAATTCTTCGACTATCTTACTTCTGGGATGGAACACTTCCTATCAAAATCTCCTATCTCTGAAATCTCCATTCTAAGTGATTTCAGTGTTCACCACCACCTTTGGCTTTCCTCTTCTTTCACTGATCCACCTGGCGAACAAGCCTACATCTTTTCTATCCTAAATGACCTAGAGCAGCTTGTACAGTACCCTACCTGTATCCCTGACAGCCTTGGAGAGAGTTCCACTGTACTTGACCTCTTCCTTACGACTAATTCTTCTGCTTACGCTGTTAATCATATCTCTCCGTTGGGCTCCTCCGATCACAACCTTATCACAATCACCAGTCCTATTGCTCCAGTAAGAGCCGTGGAGCCTCCCAAGAAGCGGCGACTGTGGCACTTTGGAGCTGCTGATTGGGAGGCCCACAGACAGTCCTTTTTTTTATTTTCCCCGGGATGATTGTTGGTTCCATGGCCAAAAGCCATCTATGTGTGCCATGCTCAATAAGGAGTTTTTTCTCTCGGGGTATGGAAGCATACATTCCTTTCTTTTATCCTATGACTAATGCAAAAAAAAAAAAAAGCTGATTTAATCATGCTTGTTCTAATGCTGTCCACAACAAGGAGAGAGCTTACAAAAGGTACAAGAGCCAACCCACTCCCGAATCTCACCTCTTATGTTTCTGCTCAGAATGGTGTTTATCTTCCTCGCACTGCTAAAAGTAATTTCATTTATACTAAATGGTCTGAACTCTCCAACTCAAATTCTTCTCGCTCCGTCTGGCACCTTACTGAAAACCTTTTTATCATCCTTCTCTCCTCTTTTCCACTCTGATGGCTCTGTAGCTGTTTCTTCTACTGATAAATCAGAACTCCCTACTCAGACTTTCTCCTCCAGTTCCACCTTAGACGATTCTGGTGCTGTTCCTTCATCACTCTCCCCCTCTGACTTCCTCATGGCTGACATTAAAAGTTCTTCAATGGATGTATTTTCCGCCATCACTGGTCTCAATACGAACAAGGCATATGGGCATGATGGGGTCCCTCCTGTTGTCCTCAAGAACTGTGCTTCTGTGCTTACATCCTGCCTAGGTAAATTCCTTCGCCTTTGTCTATCAACTTGTACGTTTCCTTCTTGCAAGAAGTTTTCATTCATTCAGCTTGTCCCAAAGAAGGGTGATCAGTCCCAACCCTCTAACTATTGCCCAGTTGCTTTAACATCCTGTATTTCAAAAAATTTTAATATCCTTTATTAATTTATTTTTTTTAAGCACTTTCATGTCACAACATTCTTCACAATCATCAGTATGGGTTCCGCCATGGACGTTCCACTGGTGATCTTCTCACCTAACTTTCAGACTCCTGGTCATCCTTCTTTCGGGACATTGGTGATAGTTTTGTCATTGTACTTGACATCTCAAAGGCTTTTGATCGAGTCTGGCATAAATCTTTATTTTCCAAACTGCCCTTTTACGGTCTCTATCTTTCTGTCTTTGCCTTCATCTCTAGCAACCTTTCTGGTCGTTCTATAGATGCTGTTGTAGACTGCCACTGTTCTTCTCCCAGAGTTATCAATAGTGGTATTCCTCAGGGCTCTGTCCCAGCACCAGCTCTCTTCCTTCTCTTCATCAATGACTTTCTAAGCTGTACAACTAACCCTGTCTACTCATAATAGCTGATGACTCCACCTTTCACCTTTCTATTCGCTTTTCACAGCGTCCATCTCAGCAGGTCCATCAACAAAAAGTAATCTTGTTTTTAATGCAACAAAAACTCAGTTCCTATATCTTTCAACCCGTCTAAACATTTCGCAGGAGTATCTGCTAATTTTTAACAGTATAGAGCTCAGTCCTTCATCCTTTTTGAACATTCTTGGGATTTCATTCTCTCGGGATTTATCTTGGAAAGATCATTTTACCTCTTTTGTAAATTCTGCTTCCAAGAGGTTAGGTGTGCTAAGCCAAATCCGACCTCTGCACAGTTGGCGACTTCATACACGGGTTTTATTCGTCCCTGTATGGAGTACAACTCTCATGTGTGGGGAGGCTTCCTATATACAGCTCTTCTCAACGAGGTGGAGTCAAAGGCTGTTCGTCTTATTAACTCTCCACCTCTTACTGGCTCTCTTCAACCTCTGTGTCCTTGCAGCACTGTTGCATCTTTATCTCTTTTCCATCGCTACTTCAATGGTCACTGCTCCTCTGAACTGTCTGCTTGCATCCCTTCACTACTACGGCAGGCGTGTAGCACCCATCTGGCAACAAACTCTCACCCTTTTTCTGTCCAAATCTCAAATGGAAGAGTTAGCCGTTACTCCCAGTCCTTCATGTATGCAACAGGTCAACTATGGAACTGCCTTCCTCTGTATTTCCAACCGCCTATGGCCTTCAGTCTTTCAAAAGCGCTGTGTCCAGGCATCTAAACGAATGGATCTTGAGTTTGGCTCTCTGTTACCTTGTTTTTAATCTTGTCAGCCCCTGGCCTTTGGTTTCTTCTGCCTAGCATTAAGAAAATAAAGAGGGCGAGTGATAATGAGAACTATTCCTTCTTAGCACTTCCTCGTGACTAGTATCATATTCCAGCGTTAATGTATTGTTAATCTTAGCACTGACGATGAGGAGAGGGCAATGATGATAATAACACTAATATTACTACCACTACTGCTACTACTACTACTACCATTACTACTACTATTACTACTTTTACTACTACTACTACTAATACTACTACTACTAAAATGATGATGATGATAATAATAATAATAATAATGATGACGATGTGTTGATGATGATGTTGATAAAGATGATAATGATAATATTCGTCAACAGATAGACGTACGGAGCTGCAGGAAATCTACAGGAAGCCAGGAAGAAAGCCAGGAGGAAAGCCAGGCAGGAAAAAAAACAGCCAGGACGAAAGTCAGGATGAAAGCCAGGCAGAGAAAGTCAGCCAAGAAGAGAGGTCAGGAAGAAAGCCAGCCAGAAAGTAAGTCAGGCAGGAAGAAAGTCAAGAAGAAAGCCAGCCATGTAGAAAGCCAGGAAGAAAGCCAGCCAGGTAGAAAGTGAGGAAGAAAGCCAGCCAGGAAGAAAGCCAGGAAGAGAAACAGGAAGAAAGTCAGGAAGAAAGCCAACCAGTGAGAACGCTAGATAGAAAACCAGGAAGAAAAAGCGGAAGAAAGTCGGGATGAAGGCCAGGAAGAAAGTCAGCCAGGAAGAAAGCCAGCCAGGAAGAAAAGCAGAGGAAAAACCAGGAATAAAAGGAACGAAAAAAATAAGGAAAAAGTCAGGAAAAAACAGGAAGAAAGTCAGGAAAGAAGACAGGAAAAAAGCCAGAGAAAAGACAGGAAAACTCAGGAAGAAAGCCAGTCAGAAAGCCAGTCAGTAAGCCAGCCAGTCATCACTTCTCTCCGTTAAAAGGTAAGTCTTAGGTGTCACTATCATTCCCCTGTTAGATAAAATTTTGACTGAATAGACAGGTAGATAGATACAGTAGATGGATGGATGGATGAAGAGATAGATAGATAGGTAACTTCACACTTCCACATTTCACACTAATACATTTCACGCTGCCACAATTCTCACAACAACACATTACATCACTTCTAATTGACACACACACACACACACACACACACACACACACACACACACACACACGCACCCACG